>PVIH01017743.1:0-40817 GCA_004025045.1 Sigmodon hispidus | reverse complement strand
GTTCCCCAAGCAGCTGACAAAATACTGACTTCAGGTAAAAAGCCTAGCTTCCTGTCCCAACCTCTACAGACTGGAAGGCCAAAATATATCAGACAATGGGAGACACAGGATATGCAGGCTATATCCTTCAAGGCTCAGAGTGCAGGTGAAGGTCAGAGCAGGGGTCTACAAAAAGAAAGAAAGCCACTTACTCCAACCCAAAACCAGCTTTACTTATAATCAAACCAGGAGCACATTTTTTTAAAAAGAGATATAGACTTAAAGAAGCAAAAATTGAGAAAGTACCCAATTTTGCATATTGGTAGAGTTGTCCTTATATCCCTTTGCTTGCAATCTTTTCATAAGTGATCTCTCTTTGGCTTTAGGTATCTAAGCATTCAGCATACTTTTAATGTCTTGAAGATGGTTGTATTTATTATTCTGTATAGATAAAGATAAGACCCTGCCCCAGACTTGTTAAATGAGTTTTTCTTACCCTGTATTCAATTGTCATATTGGGGGATGAGCAATTACTTCTCCTCCTTAGGAGAAATCTGCTTTTCAAATCAGATCTTTATCAATTTTGTTGGTACCCATAATTTTTCTTCTCCCATGGAAACAAAACCAAAACCCCATTTCAAAGCATGTATCTGGGCTTCCATTCTGAGGTCAGCACATCCTTGAAGCAGATAGGTTAGTTTATCTCAGAAGTTTTTTTCTATTACCCAATGTTTCTCTGCAGCTGTTGTTTCTTTCTCATCAGCATTACGAAAATTCAAGGTCCAGTATTATGCAATCTCTCCCTGGATTTTTTCATTTTTTTCTTTCTGTTTATGAAACATCTCTTTTAAAGTGTGATGAACTCTCTCCACAACTGCTTGTCCTGTAGAATCGTGTGGTATCTCTGTAATGTGCTTTATATTGTAATATCAAAACTCTGCTTTATTTTTGGGGAAACATATGCTGGAGCATTGTCAGTCTTAATTTGAACAGGAACTCCCATTCTGGCCATGATTTACAAAAGGCGAATGATTATAGCAATAGCTTTTTCAGAACTCAGGGCAATTGTTCATTACACTCCTCAGTAAGTATTAATGGTATGATGTACATATTGTATCTTCAAATTCTTCAAAGTAAAACATTCATCTTGCAGATCTCACTTCTCTATGTACCTTTAGGATTAGTTTCAGAGGGGACAGATGGTTGGTTATAGAAGGAGCAAGTAGTATAATTTCATTGGCCTTTGTCAAGTGATGGGAAAGCTCTCTTTTTTTTAATCCTTTGCTATTAACATGATGGCTCTTATGAAATTCTAAGGCCTCCAGCATGCTTTCTATTAATAACTGGTCAATTTCATCTTTACCTTGTATCATAGGACCAGGGAGACCCTTGTGATATCTGATATGATTTATATATATGATGAATTTTATTCATAATGATATCCTGTAGTTTTATAAACAATTAGGCTATTTCTGTATCATCAGGAATGAAATCAGCAGTTTCAATATGTAAAACAACTTCTGCATACTGAGAATCAGTTACTACATTAAGAGGTTCTGTAAAGTCCATTAATACCATAATAATAGCATATAGTTCTGATTTCTGAACAGAATTATAAGGGCTTTGAGTTACTTTACTTAAATTTTCTGACTTGTATTTTACTACTTTACTAAATTTCCGGCTTTTCCTGATTTGTTTGCATCAGTATTAAAATTAGGAGCTCCAAAACTAGGTTTATCTCATACCACAAGAGGAAGAATCCAGTTAGTTTTCTTTATAAATTGAATTCTTTTACTTTGGGGAGTTTGTTATTAACCTCTTCCAAGAGATGAACAATTCTATGAAAGAAACATGCCAGGAACTAAAAGCTGAAAGAAAAGCTGAAATAAAAGCTGAAATAGAAGCAATCAAAAAGGCACAAAATGAGGCAAAGTTGGAAATAGAAAAACTGAAGAAAAAAGCTGGAACCACAGATACAAGCATAACAAACAGACTTCAAGAGATGGAAGATAGAATCTCTGAAGTGGAAGTCTCAGTAGCTCAAATAGATATATCAGTCAAAGAAAATAGTAAAACTAAAAAAGCCATAACTCAAAATGTTCAGGAAATCTGGGACACCATGAAAAGACCTAATTTGAGAATAATAGGAATAGAAGAAGGAGAAGAATCCAAGCTCAAAGGCACAGATAATGTTTTCAATAAAATCATAGAAGAAAACTTTCCTAACCTGAAGAAGGAAATGCCTATAAATATACAAGAAGCTTACAGAACACCAAATAGATATGATCCCCCAAAAAAGTCAGCGTGCCACATTATAATCAAGTCACAAAACATACAGAACAAAGAAGAAATTTTAAGAGCTGCAAAAGAAAAGAGTCAACTCACATCTAAAGACAGACCCATCAGAATAACACCTGACTATTCAATGGAAATGATGAAAGCTAGAAGGGCTTGGTCAGAAGTTATACAGATGCTAAAACAGCATGGCTGCCAAACTAGAAGACTATACCCTGCAAAATTATCAATCACCATAGATGGAGTAAACAAGGTATTTCAGGACAAAGTCAGACTGAAAGAATATCTATCTACCAATCCAGCACTACACAGAGTATTAGAGGGAAAACTCCAACCTAAGGACCCCATGTACACCCACGAAATCACAAACAATCAGTAAGTCTACAGAAGAATACCCTAGAGAAAGGAAATACAAACAAGTTGCCACCAAAAATGGCAGGAAATATGAATCAATAGTCACTAATTTCTCTTAATATCAATGGTCTCAACTCTCCTATAAAACGTCACACACTAACAAGATGGATACAACAACAGAAGCCATCCTTCTGTTGCCTACAAGAAACACACCTCAACCCCAAGGACAGACACAGGTTTAGAATAAAGGGTTGGGAAAAGATTTTCCAGTCAAATGGTCCTAAGAAACAAGCAGGGGTTGCCATCCTAATATCTAACAAAGTAGACTTTAAGCTAAAAGCAATTAAAAGCACCAAGATGGTCACTACTTACTCATCACTGGAAAAATTGTTCAAGAGGAGATTTCAATCTTAAATATTTATGCCCCTAATATAGGGGCACCTACATATGTAAAAGAAACACCGCTAAAGCTTGAATCCCTCATCAATTCTTATACCCTAATAGTGGGAGACTTCAATACCCCACTTTCAACCCTAGATAGATCAATCAGACAGAGCCTCAACAGAGAAATAAGGAGTCTAAGTGAGGTTATGATGCAAATGGATTTCATAGATATCTACAGAACCTTCCACCCAAAGGCAAAGGAATATACATATTTCTCAGCTCCTCATGGAACTTTCTCCAAAATTGACCACATAATTGGTCATAAAGCAAATATCAGCAGATACAAAAAAAATGGAAATTAACCTCTTCCAAAAAAATCACTACACATTAGTTAAAGGTACAACAATTTCTGCTCAGTCTTTTCCAGTCAACTGATGAAGTATAAGTTTTCCTTTAAAAATCAAATCAGAAATATTTTTGATATATGTTTTCAATTTTTATTCAACCTAAGTGTTATAGAACATTTTCAGACCCATTTGGACCAGAAGTTTGGACCTTGTCTTTGACTGCTATTCCCCAAAGAAATGAATCAGACACTTATATTAATTTTATACTGTTTGGTCTATGTCTCAAGCACATTATTACCTAGCTCTTTTATCTTAATTTAACCTATTTCTAATAATCTACCTGCCACGTGGCCCAGCCCATGGCTCACCTGGGTTCTTTACATGGCTCTTATTCATGGGTTGGATGGAGATTGACCAACTTCACTCTCTTTCTATATGTCTTTCTTCTAATCCTCCACTCACTTCTATGGTGCTCTACATAGACCAAACCAGCTACTTTATTTACAACTTGCCGAGAACATTTCCACCACACTTTCTCTTTTCTGTCTAATCAAAAACGAAGGTTTTAATCTTTATATAGTAAAATTATATATAGCAGAACAGCTATTAAGCAAAATTATAGTTATAATATCTAGTTTACTTATAATTAACAAACTTAAAGAAAATATTTTATTATCTATTTTATCTTTGTGAGTCTAAAGTTTTATATCTAATATATCTTTTAAAATAACTAAGAAAAACTATACTTACAGTTTTTAAATCTTTAAATATTTTTATTTAACTATTTAATATAGTTAAATAAACCAAATAAACAGGAAGTGCAAGCAACTTTTGAAGTCTAGAAAATGACAGAGATGACACTTGTCTTCCTGGACAATCACTGAAAGTTCTTTTGTTACATTGAGGCATCATCTTTAGGCTATAGGCCCAAAGTCTCTGGTATATCTTTTAGTGATGCTGGAAATTTGGCATAGTGTGTCAGTCACTCTTTTTTTTGTGTGTCTAGAAGGATGCCTGGCAATTGTTTTCTGCAAAGCAGGAAACTGAAGGAACATCTCAGCTTGTTCTGCTAAAGTTTAGAGGATACTTTCCTATGGAAACTGCATATCTAATTTATACAGCATATTATCAAGTAGTCAATAGCAGAATAGTTTTTTGTCTAGTGGTGAACTGTTGCTACACAGTAAATTTTGTATGAAGTTTCTTCAACGTCCATCATTTTTTGGAAATACTTGATGCTGCCAGGAGCAGACCTTTCTCACTGTCCAGAAAAGTCTAAGTTCTTAAAATATTTTAAATGCCATACTCTGCATGTCTTTCAAGTTTTTGAAGACTACCTATCTAAAGAAGATATATCTTTATATACCTATAAAAGCCTAACTAACATGACTATAAGTTTGGTTATCATAGATGACTATTAATCTGCATTTCTCAATTACACATTATAATTTAAAATGAGTTATATAAGCATCATACCTTGATCAAGAGTAGAAAAATACATACGGCATAACAAAATTGACCTTAAGTTTGTATCAATAAACCAAAATCTATCTTTTCTAATAATTGCTATATTATATCACCCCTTTTTTAAAAGAGATTGTCTGTGACCATTAACCATTTATAATGAAAACAAACATCAATAAGCAATATTTTTGGGAAATTAAATGCAGCTTTTTTATATTATTTTTTCTGACAAAGGGATGTTGGTGATCTCATGGGGTCTTGATGCTGGATTATCTTAACTGGCATCATGGAAGCTGATCTTCATGAGAGAATTTTTCGGTGGTCTTGACAAATGAAACCACATTTGCCTGGAACCAATCCATAGGTTTTGATCTTCTGTAGAGATAAAAGCAGAAACTAATTTTTTAAGGAACATATTTTTATAAACAGATTTTAAAGTCAAGATATCTTTAAACTATGTTTGTCTATCTTAGCAGACTTAGTAATCAACTGTCTTTTTGTAGTTAGCTCATTAAATTTAAAAAATTAAAAGAAAACACAATAATCACAATCTAGACTTTTTGTTTATCTATCATCTTTATGTGACTTTTTTATCTTTACTTTTATTTTTAAGGGCTTTGTTTTTACTTTTTTTTCAAGTTTATGTGAATTTCATACACATTGTATCTTGTTTAGAAGTTTTGTGAGTCTAAATATGTTTTATTGAGAATTTTTAACCATTTTCTAAGCAGAAGAGATTTTAAAATGCTAGTATCACTGTGATTGCTGGCTCCACCCCTTTTTGTGGCTTTTTAATATGGCAGAGGTGTCCACTGCAAACAGTGGACTCAGGAAATGCTGCTGCCAGAAAAATTTTTTTTGACTCCGCTTCCTTTCTGTTCAGTATAAGCAAAAACATTAAATTAGTCACATGTAGTTTGTTGTTTATATCAAGTCTTTTGCAAGACAAATGGGTTTAAGTTGTCTGCTGCAAAAGCACACCATTTTTAAATTTTAGCATGAACACTGTGCCGTCTATGTACCATAAATCAATTTAGATATGTAATTTAGAAAGCCACCTTTGGCTCTGTTTCAGTGGGTTAGAATGCTTTTTAAGCTTTTTAAACTTTTTTAGGCGTTATGTGGGTGTTTGCCCCACGATAGGCACCATATGTTCTAGAACATTTTTGCTTATATTAATTTTATACTGTTTGGTCTATGTCTCAAGCACATTATTACCTAGCTCTTTTATCTTATTTTAACCTATTTCTAATAATCTACCTGCCACGTGGCCCAGCTCGTAGCTCACCTAGATTCTTTACATGGCCCTTTTTTGGGGGTCAGATGGAGACTGACAAACTTCACCCTCTTTCTGCCTGTCTTTCTTCTGATCCTCCACTCACTTCTACAATGCACTACATAGGCGAAACAGTTACTTTATTTACAGCATACAAAAAATATTTCTACCACACCTAAGTGGCAGAAATTTTCATTCAAATATGATATTTTCTCTTTGCATTATGACTCCTATAGAAGACTGCTTAGAGAATAAAATAACCAGAATGCAATCCAGGTCTAGATCCATGTTATTCACATCTGTTTCTTGTAATTTCTTTTCCATCAAAGTTAATTCTCTCTTAGCTTCATCAGAAAATTCTCTGGGACTACTTAAATCCTTAACACTATCTAAGATTTTGAATAAAAGAACTAGTTCATAGGTTTTTTTCTACCAATAATGGGTATATGAGCAATATCTTCTAGCAGCTTTTGAAAATTGTTGAGTCCTCAATCTATCTCTCCTGAGTTGCATCTTTTGAGGTCTAATTTTCTAATTTTAACTACTAAATAATTAATAGAATTTTCTTTTTGTATTTTTTGGGGGAGCAATTTAAAGCTCCAAATTAAGCAATATTTTCTTCATTTCTACAAATATTCTTTCTAATGTATCTACATTTGAGTGTGTCAAGAAGATATCATTTATATAATGGAAAATGATGGATTGTGTACCACTTTTAGTGGTTGTTGTACAAAATATTGACATAAGGTTGGACTATTCAACATTCCTTGTGGAAGGACCCTCAATTGATACCTCTTTAATGGATGGGAATTATTAAATGTAGGCATTGTGAAGGTGATTTTTTTCTTCATCTTGTTCTTGTAGAGGAATGGTTTAAAAAAAAGTCTTTCAAATCAATAATTGTAATAGGCCATCCCTTAGGTAACAGGTAAGAAAAGAAAATGCCAGATTGTAAGAAGCTCATTGGTTAAACCACCTTATTTTTTTGCTCTTAGATCTGTCACCATTCTCCACTTTTCAGATTTTTTTTTTGACAACAAATACAGGAGAATTCCATGGACTGGTTGATTTTTCAATATTCTGAGCTTGTAACTGTTCCTATACCAGTTGTAGAACCTGCACTTTCATCTTTGTCAAGGGCCATTGCTGAGCCTAAATAGGCTTTTCTGTCAACTATTTAAAAATTAGTGTTGTGAGTGTCTTTATTGGTTCAGCGGCTAGTGAGCTATGCTTTTCACAACCTGAATGGCTGGTGACTGTTTTGCATAGCATCTCAAAATATTGTTTTCAGAAACATAATTGAGTCTCTGGTGGATATCTGAGCCTGGAGGGATTTTAATTTGGGTATTACATTGTTGTAGAAGATCACAGCCTCATTGTTTCACTGCTATGTTAGTCATATATGACCTCAATCTTCCTCGCTGTCTTTCTGGTCCTATGCATTCAAGCCATCTTACACTCTGTTTCACATGAGATATTGTTCCAATACCTTAAAATTGAAGATCCACCTCCTTTAGAGGCCATCTTGGATGCTATGATTGTGGGGTTACGATAAAAATTTTCAATATCATGTCAACTAAGCCTTGGATATAAATATTATCTATCTATACTTTCAATTTTGGTCATCATTTATTGAAATCTGTCTGAATATTTATTTTGTGCTTTTTTGGTGGAGGAATTGTCACTTCCTCCCTTTAAGTTGTTCTATTATCCAATGCTGTATAATCCTCTACATTAGTCACTGGATTTTCTACTCATCCTGAGCAGGCTGTTCCTCCATTGTGACTGGATATAACTGAACTTTTCTTGGCTTTGAAATCTGATTTCTGGGGGTTTCTCAAGGGAAAGGGTTGTCTTGTTTGTCTCTTCTAGACCTACACTCATTAGTTCAATGTCAGCCTTTGCCACATCTTCTGTTTAACCCAGAAGGTAATGACCTTGTGTTTGAATCATTCCTAAGATGGACATTATTCTCAAAAGTACCTTGCGCAAAATTCCTTTTTATATATCCTGGTTTACCACAATTAAAACAACTGATACCTTGATCCCTCATCTCAGAACTGCCAATAGCTTGGCCTACCCAATTTTTTGTCACAATGAAGAGATTCAGCATTGTTTGCATACTGAATCCATTCATCTATGGGTGCAGCTCTAATCTTTAGTGGCATAAGCATTCTCTTACATTCCAGATTAGCATGGTCAAAGGCCAAAGAAAGAATTAATTGCTTCCTAATTTCTGAATCTGATACTGCTCTATGTACAGCTTTGGTAAGTCTCTGCAGAAAGTCATTATAAGGTTCTTTTAAGTCTTGTATGACCTTGGTATATGACTCAATTATCTGTTCTGGGTATAAAATCTTTTCCCTAGCATTCAATGTAACAGTACAGAACAGCAAAAATATAAGTTCATTGTAAGTGGTCTAAACATTCACATCAGCAAACAAGCTTTCACCAAGGATTTGGTCTTGAGAAATGAAGAAGTCTCTCATTTTTCCCTGAAGCTCTATGGCCTCTCCATAAGTGTTCCTTATCTGAAGTGTAACTGGAAATAATACCAGTGAAAAAGAGGTATCCCTTTCATGTTTACTACCTTAGGCAGAACATCTTCATTACCGTAATATCTCATAGGAGGTTGCCCTGAATTGTTCTGGGTAGATAGTATCTTAATATCCTTATCCAGTCCTCCTATTCCTGAAGCTTGGAGACCATTGTTTTTTCTAGTGTCTGAGTTTCTTTCATAGACAATTTTTCTAATTACTTCATAGAATCAGCAATTTTCCTATTCTTGTCATTAACATATATTTCTAGGGAATTAATAATTTTCTTATTCTCATTATTAACATAATTAATAAGTGGCTTATTCTGATTATGAACATAAAGTCTGCCCTTATCTTTTATGGTCTTAATATTTATTTCTGAAGAGGAAGTTCAGTCTGAAAGTTTGTCATAACCAATTTCCAGAAAATTAACTTTGCCTTCCAATTTATTGGCTGTAATTTCTATATTATACAATTTAGACAACAATTGCCCATTCCTAGATTTTAAATCATCCATCATGATAATAATAGTCTTATATTTAGAATGGTTATCGGGTCATTTTTTCCTTGAAAAATAAAATATAGAATCAAGCCAAAAAGTAACAGGACTGAGGTATTGTGATCCTCAAAAATACACTCATGCAAAAAGAATTTTAATAGTAATATGAAAAAAAGGTTCTAAAATCTTGGGAAGTCAAATTGTCAGCCATTGTGGGGAAAAAATGCTATGTATTTAGTTACCTCAAACCAGATGTAATGGCAATATTTAGCGAGCAGGTGGCACAGTTGCATTCAATGTCTTGCTTTCCAGACCACATACAGCAGAGTAGGCCGCGCCAGGAGTCTCCCCCCACCCCCCCACCCCCGCCCCTCGTGATGGCCTTGCCCCGGCAAACCTTACTGACTAACCTTACAAAAGGCAATTTCTCACAAAATCAGAAAGATATAACAGAACTTGTGTTAAAAGGGCAATGATTTCAGCCATTTAACAATAATCTCCAGTCCCTGGCCTGTGCTGCTTCAGATGTGCAAAGCGGGTGGTCAGATGTTCAGGCTGCAGCAGCCCTTAGTGGAAACTGCAAAACTGTAGAAGCTACTGGGGTGGTGTCATCTCAGTTTGCCTAGCAATCCCCTAAGGGGCCAAAAGCCATGGGGCTGGAGCTACCAGTGGGGAAGCTGAGAAGAGAAGAAGGCACCTTTTTAAACAGCTTTCTGCTTTTTAGCTGGAGTTGAAAGTGCAGGCTGGCCGGCCCATGCTGCAGCACTTCGGCCTCTGACTTGCAGCCAGGCTAGCATGGAGAACAAACCCATGTAGTTGCCAGATATTGTAAAATAAACACTAGTAATATATCATATAAAAAATTAATATTTATTAAGGAGTTATATAAACACTTACTGATACAACTAAACCTTAAGACAATTCTTGAAGAATGGAACTGTCCCACAATGGATTGTCTATCTGCTCCCCAAAAAGGCAAGAACAAATAGGAAGGGAGGTCAATGTCTGAGCATCTCAATGGGGTCTAGCTATGCCATATTCAGGCTACTAGCACTCCAGAGATATGCCTCCAAGCTTTGCTAGCTAACACCTAATTCTCACTATACAACCTAAAGAAGGAAATGCCTATGATGATACAAGAAATCTAAAGAACTAGACTAATTCCCAAAAAAACTCTACTCACCACATAATAATCAAGCCACTAAACATATGAAATAAAGAAAAAAAATATTGAGAGCTTCAATAGAAAAAGACCAAAAATCCAAGTAACTTATAAAGGCAGACCCATCAGAATAATACACAATTTCTCAATGAAAAGTATGAAGGCCAGAGAATCTTGACTAGAACTTATGGTGACAGTAAGAGGTTTAAAAATGCTAGCCCAGACTACTATACCCAGAAAAACTATCAACCACCATCTATGAAATATTCCAGACATTTTGTGGCAAAGCTAGATTTACATGATACATATCCACAAATCTAGTTCTACTGAAAGCACTAGAAGGAAAACTCCAACCTAAGGAAGTTAGATGCATCAAAACAAACAAACAAAAACAAACAAACAAACAAAAAACCCACAAGCATTAGATAGACTCACAGTAGAAAAATCCCAAAGAAGGCAAACACACACACTACCACCAAAAACTAACAGGAATTAACAATTATCGGTCATTAATATCCTTTAATATCAATGGAATCAGTTTTCCTATAAAAAGAAACACCTTAACATGGTGGATACAAAAACAGAATACATCCTTCTACTGAATACAAGAAACACATCTTAACTTCAAAGAAAGACACTTGTAACAAATTTCTGGCCATTTACTCCAAAAATCTAGACATGCCTACAACTATTTAACTCCCATAAATGACTCAGATGCTTTTATTAATTACAAAATCTTTGGTCTACAGCTCAGGGTTATTGACAATTAGCTTTTTTACTTTACCTCAACCCATTTCTAATAATCTATATCTTTCCACATGGCACTGCTCATGAATTCCATTTAAGTATTTGGCTACAGGGCCTCTTAAAAGAACCACATGTGTTTTGCCACTAACACTAAATCAGGAAGCATCTTGTAAAGGAACCACATCTCTGCTTGCCACCAGCCCACAGAGCTCTCCTGAAAAAAAAAAAAAATGCTGCTACCAAGGTGCTGTCTTTGCTTCTGATCTCTTTTTATCTGCAAGAAGAGAAATATTACATTTGTCATGTGCAGCTTGTGCTTACACTGAGGCTCTTATGAGATTTTAGGAACTGGCCTTGTTGCAGCTTAAGCTCCATGCTACAAGCCTGACATTTTGTAGCTCAAACTCACATGCTACTCTGTACCAAGACACATTTAAGAGACACAACTAGAAACCTGGGTTTTGTTTTTGTTTTGTTTTTCCATTTCTGTGTTCTAGAAACCTTTTCAAGTTTTACGTGGGTGTACATTCCCCACCTTGGAATGCCATTTGTAGTAATCTATTGGCTGTCCAGCCCCAAAGTCTGGACCTGCCTGTAGCTGCTTAACTCTGTAAAAAATGACTCAGACGCAAAGTGATTATGCTGGTAATGTTGTACATATTTGTCCCACCTATGGTTTTAATAAAAAGCTGATTGGCCAAAGTCAGACAGGAAGTGTGGGCAGAGCTACTAGGTTAAGAAAACTCTGAGAACATCGCAGAGCAACACAGATGCCATAGAGTCACTAGAGCTGCTAGGAGATGCAGAGGAAATTCTGCTGAGTAAAGATACCAAGCAGCATGACTGAATAGGATAAGAAAAATAAGTTAGTTTAAGACTAAAGTGCTGGCAAGTTATATGCCTGAGCCCTAGGCCAATCAGCATAAAAATAATATAAGCATCTGTTATTTTGTGGAACTGTGTGTGTTTCTGTTGGACTGCCAGTCTGTCAGTCAAACCTCTGGTCTAGAACTGAAATCCAAGATTTCCATCTTTTTACAGTGCTTTTTACAGCATTCAGATACTTATATTAATTACAAACTGCTTGGCCAATGGCTCAGGCTTATTGCTAGTCATCTCTTTCATCTTAACCCATTTCTATTAGTCTATATCTTTCCATGTGGCTCTTGGCCTATTTGTACCTTTACATCTTGCTCTCTTGGCAAATGTTCACACCTTCTCCTTCTGACTCTACCCTCATTTCCCTTTATCTATGTTCAGATTTTCTGCCTGTTTCTAAGATACCTGGCCATAAGCCAAAACAATTCCTTTATTATCCAAAGATAATTCACAGCATGCAGAAGGACATCTCACATCAGACAGTACCTCAGAATAAAAGGTTGCAAAAAGACTTTCCAATCAAGAGAAATCAGGAGAGAGTCAATAGGAAGTAGGAGCACAAGCCTGCAGCTTTTTTTGTTGTCTTTGTTCCCTCTATGTCCTCAACTGAACAGAAACAATGTCCTATGTAGTTGTATTATGTTGTTACATTGTAAATAATTGTCCTGTCTACTAGTTTAATAAAAATGCTGACTGGCTGAAGGCAGACAGGAAGTGCGGGTAGAGCTACCAGACTGGGGAAACTCTGAGAACAGGAAGAGCAGAACAGAGATGCCAGAGAGAGCTGGATGAGTCACCAGCAGAAGCAGAGGAAAGAAGCTGAAATGATACTCAAAGAAAAGGTACCAAACTGCATGGCTGAACAGGATAAAAATCATGGGTTGAGGTAACATGAAGGAGTTAGCAAATTATATGCCTGGGTCCTAGGCCGATCAGTGTAAAAAATAATATGTCTGTGTGATTCTATGACACTGCGTGTGATTCTGTGGGACTGTGAGTCTGTAAGTCAGAACCTCAGGGCTAGGTCTGAAAGTTCAGCCAAGAAATCTCATGCAACAGTTCTATGCCCACGTAATACTGTTTATTTTTAAGATAGTTTTCTTTTGTTTCTTTGTTGGGATATTTAGGTCTTGCTATTGTAGAATTGTATGTTTTCTGGTAGAGCTGTACTGCTCTTTATGCTGTTGATTATATTCTTGCACTGGCCATATACCCATGTCTTCCTCTAATTAGTAAAAGCTGTGTCTGTGTATTAGGGAGTTGCTATTGGTCCAAACTTTACTGGATGTATCTGTCTCTGGAAGTCTCTCTAAGTTCAGTTAACACTAGAGGTATTTGTGTCACAGGGAGTTTCTGGGGTATCTGAGGATGGGTGGATTTGGGGGATTAGTGGGACTTGTAGATTGCAGGCTCAAATGGGTGAGGTTAGTGAGAAGGTCTGACCATAGGAATCGTTTCTGCTGGCCTGCAACTCTTAGACCAATCAGAGCTGGCATATACTGTGCCTCAAAGGCCACAGAGGTCTTAGGCTAATGGGTGAGTTTGGGGAATGGAGTGGGACTTGTAGATTACAGGTCCAATGAGGGATATTGGTGGGGAAGCTTGCCCTCTGTATATCTAGGACAGTTATGTATCTTGTTTTTTTTAAGGGGCCCCTGGAAATGGGATGATGATCTGTCCCTGGTGCATGAGCTGGCTTTTTGGAGTTCATTACCTATGGTTGGACACTTTGCACAGCCTTGATGCAGGGGAGAGGGACTTAGAACTGTCTTAACTGAATATACCAGGCTTTGCTGACTCCCCATGGGAGGACTTACCTGGAGGAGGAGAGGAGGCCTTTTGAAGGAAGGAGAGAAGGGAGGTGAGGGGAGGGGAAAGCTGGAGGTAGTGGAAGGATGGGAAAGGGATTTATGGTTGCTATGTAAAATAAATTGAAAATTTCAAATAAAAAGAGAAAAAAGTATTATGTGTGATGATATATTTTATATTTAATAAAATCAGCCTGGAATGCTATAGAACAGAATGAAGGACAGTAAGTAGTGTCCTAAGCCTTTAATCCCATCACTCAGGAGACAGAGATCTTTCTGGATTTTGGTGAGTTCAAGGCCTACCAGCCAAGCAATAATAACTCACACCAATAATTCTAATCATAACTCTAGAATTATAATGCACAGTTGAACTGGAAAGTAAAATATCTGGGTGGGGAAGATATTTAAGGTTGGAGGAGGGAGATATTTATGTATTCTATTGAAGTTACAACCCAGGCTGAGAACTCTTGAAAAAAGTATTTATCCTGTTCAGCTTGAAAGGTTAGCTGGGCGAGAACTGACTATGGTTTCTTTCCTGTCTCTGATATTTTAACTTTTCCCCAATATCTGGTTCCTGGTTTTTATTATGTACCAACTAGAATTTGTGCAATAATTATGTTTCTAATCTCTCATGTTCTAAAACCTATAGGATTAATATAATAAAAATGGACATATTATTAAAAAATCTACACATTCAATGTGATCCACATCAAAATTCTAACACAATTATTTACAAATTTTTAAAGGACAATTTTCAGTTTTATATAGAAACCCACACACAGGCACACACACACAGAGGATCTAAATGAAATAACCAAATAATAAGGAAGGCATAACCCTAAGTGGCCATTTCCTGTCTGTGGTGATATGTTATATATTTAATAAAACCTAGACTATCAAGAGATCAACCCACAGTCATACTAGGCAGGGGTAACTGACTCCATTAGTCCCATCAATTGGGAGGAAGAGATCGGTCCGGATCTCAGTGATGGGGAAAGACTGGGAATGGTGATTTACACCTTTAATCCCATAGCTCCAGAGATAGAGATCTTTCTGTATTTCTTTGAGTTCAAGGCTAACTACCAAATTGTAGAAGCTCACACCTTTAATTTTAACCTGGATATAATACAGCTGGGAAAAATGATATTTAAGGCAAGCATAGGAAGAGAGAGGAGGCATTAGGCATTAGAAGTGACCAGGGGCAAGGCTGAGGAAGCTGAAAGATAGCTGGGTGAGATTTGACTGTGGTGTTTCTCTCTTTGATATTTCAGCCTTTCCCCAGTATCTGACTGTGATTTTCTTTTAATATAACCATAAATCATGTAGTACCAGTCACCAAAATGAAATTGGTTATAAGTAATTGAGTTGTTGGACTAAGGGGTCCCATAGGAAATTTCAACCTACACTACCTTTATTTAAGACTATGTTTGTCTCCACAAATTGACAGACAAAACTCATTGCACATGCAGAAATCAATCTGGTCCCTACAGAAGCCCTCATCCCTATGTGTTAGCATCTTTGTATAAGAAGGTATTCTACATGCACCAAAGGAGAGATCTAATTACTAAACCAGCCCCAAACTCATCTACAATGGTGTCCTGCCTGCAAGATATGCTAGGACAATGGTCACACAAAACTAGTGAGAGTAACCAACCATTATGTGAGTTGACATAAGGCCCACTGAGCAGGTACAATCCATACCTGACACTGCTGAGTGACAATGAACCTGATCCTAGACAGTCCAGAGTCCTAGGGTAAAACCTCTCTAAAAATATAATGATAAAACATCAATAATTGCTAGTGACATTATGATATACTCATAAATGAGTGCCTTGTTCAATTATTATCAGAGAGGCTTTCTTCTGTAGCAGAAAAGAAAATATATAGATACCAACCAGATATTGCACAGCATGTGAGATCTCTTGGACACGCTAATACAAGGTGACACAAAGCTTGTGGGACTAACCATTCTATCTTAAATGGGATGTCCTCATCAAGTCTTTTACCTCATGGCTTAGAGAATACCAAGGAGGAGACTGAAATAATGTAAGAGCAGAGAATAGAAGGAGCAAGAAATCAAGACCTTCTAAATCAATAAATAGACCCATTTAGATATTCACAGGGACTGAGACACCATGGTAAGGCTTGGGTGTAAACCAGATGAAGTATTAGAACTGTAAGAAGAAATGGACACATGCCACCACCCCTAACCCAGAATTAATGTTTAACTGGCAATCACTTGCAAATAAAATTTAAATTTTTCCCAGGGAAGTTTCACTAGGGCAACAAACTACTATTAAATGTAGACTTCCCAGGAGTAGATGGCTAACACGAAAAAAATATATTATCTGTTGGCCATCAGCTGTGGGCATTTTTAGAGGTTCCTTTTTCCACATGTTAGAATTTTTTTAATTTTAGCTCACTTTTTTGCAGACACACAAACACATACACACACAAACATACACAAACACACATCTTTTTACCCTACAGTTCCTTTGCAAATATATTATGGCTTCCAATTTATAGTTATTATGGGATCTTGACTGTGCAAGTGGGTGGGACTCTACATTTTTATATTTGCTGTGCCTTTTAAGGATCTTTTTCTTCTGTTTTTTTTAATCCTATTCCAGTGTATTAGCTTTTGTTGTATGTTATGTGATGCAATCATATCATATCATATCTTATCATTGTTAGAATTTTGTGCAGATACGGCATGGTACAAGTACAAATTACCCAGTTATCTGATGGCAGATTTCTATGAATGCAGGGACCTGGTGGAGGAAGTGGAAGAAGCAGCAGAGGGTAGCAGGAGACACTGAAAGCTGTTTCTATATAAAAGGACTTTACTCTGGATTAACAAAGAAACAGAGGAAGGAGGGGGAAAGATAGGTGGGGGAAAGGGGAGAGAGAGAGAGAGAGAGAGAGAGAGAGAGAGAGAGAGAGAGAGATAGGTGGGGGTGTGCTCCTGGGAGAGAACAAAAGAAGAGAGGGAAATAATTCTGGTGTAGGAATTCTTCTTTAAATGAGGCTTGATGTCAGAACTCAGAGGAGGGTGTTACTTTAAAAAATAACATGTCTCATTCCTTTATTTTATAAAATACAAAAGGTTGGATTATTGAAGGAGATAAATAAGGATGCAGATTTTTTGTCTTTGTGGGGATTTGGGGCAGAGTATGAAGATGGATGAGGTTGCTGGCTGTTGTTGTCCTGGAAGTCATGCTGTTCCTTGGAGGAGCTGAGAAAAGGCAGGTCATAACTAGCTGTCATCTGGGAGATTTCAATAGCTGTCTGTCACCTGGTAGATCTCTAAACATCTGTCTTGGGAAGAGTTAAAAAGGTAGGTTGCACTGGAATCACACAGAATCTGTAAAGATCCGAAAAAACAACAGCTGAAACAGGTTTACGTCTTGATGTGTCAAAATAAATTAAAATGCTCTGGGCTCTTTGCCTGTCTCAGGAACAATGGGGCAATGTATTCTTTCTATAAATACTTTAAGCTAAAATTGGTCATTGTAAAAAGGGGTACCTAGACAGAGAACAGAGGGTGCAGAGCAAAGAGGGTGTTCACTGAATGAGGGTCATTTATTTGGTGTGGACTTTTGCCACCCTCCCCCATCAAAGATAGAGATTGACTGACCCACAGCTTTTGTTTGTTTGTTTGCTTGCTTGTTTTTTCTTATGAGCAGAAAGTTGGCAAAGCAGGAAGCAAGCAAGCAGCTTTGAATCTCACTCATAGCATGTATTATTATATCATATCATATTTCTTTAGAAGACTTATTTTTTTCTTGGAAAGGAAAACATTTGATTGAGGTGGTTATTTACAGTTCAGAGGTTTGTTTAATTATCATCATGGCAGGGTGCATGGTGCTGGCTGCATATTGATCAGAACATAACAGGAACTCTAAAGATGTCACATTGAGTGAAGCTTAAGCAAAAGAGACCTCAAAGCCCTTTTCCATAATGACACACTTTCTCCAAAAAGGCCGCACCTTCTAATGGTGCCACTCCCTTTGGGGCATTTTTTTTTCCTTTTTTTAATTTATTTTTTTATTTTTATTTGTAAAATAATGTCCCTTTTCCCCCATGTATCCCTTGTTCTCCGTCCCTTCCCCCTCCCAATCACTCCTAGTCAGCCTTCACCCTCCCTCCTCACCCCATCTCCTCCCCCAAAAGGGCAAGAGGTCCCAAGGTGGATCAGCTCAGCATCCACTCCAGGCAAGTCCTATTTCCTCATTCTAATGTCATGTCTGAGTTAGGTGTTCCTCTGGAGACAATGGGCTCCAAAGGGCCTGTCCACACATAGAAACACAGTCTGATTCCTCCCCTTGAGGCTCCACATGCTGCCCATGTCAATGGACAGTTGTCTATCTTTGGAGGTCCTAGTTACTTCTTATGAAGGTTCCCCAGTAGCTGTTCTTAATTCAGTGAGCTCCCCAGAGCTTCAGCCAGGCATCACTGTGGAAATTTTCCTCAAATGCCCTATCCTCTTGCTCATATAGAGTCTCTTCCCCTGCTCTCAGCTGGACCAGAAGCTCAGCCCAGTGCTCAGCCATGTATCTCAGCCTCTATCTCTATTCATTGTTGAATGTAGATTCTGTGATGGCACTTGGGTGGCTATTCATTTTATTATAGGGGAAGTTTGGTCTAGGCAACACTTTCTCTATTTGTTGGAGACCTAGCCAGGGACATCTTGTGAATTCTTGTAGGTTATCCTAGCACCTAGTTTTTTCCCATCCCACATCGGTTCCTCTATTAAGATCACCATTCATTTTTATCTCCCTCCCTGTTGCTCCTGTCACTCAATCATCTCCTTCCCTCATGATTCATTCCCACAGCTTCTTAGTTAGGGCCCTTATGCTCCCAATTAACAAGGAAGATCTTCTCTATTTTCTCTTCCTAGGAGAATCCCTGGATGTCGCTCTTAAGTTCCTTCTGATCCCAAGCTTTTTAGGGTTGTGGTTTCAACTTGGATATTCCAGCAATACCACTATTGGGCATATACCCAAAGGATGCTCATTCACACTCGAAAGGCATTAGCTCAACTATGTTCATATCAACATTGTTCGTTATAACAAGAACCTAGAAACAACCTAGATGCCCCTCAACTGAAGAATGGATTAACAAACTGTGGTACATCTACACAATGGAGTGTAGTACATCACACTCAGCAGTGAAAAAAAAAATGACATTTTAAAATTTGAAGGAAAAGGGTTGGATCTAGAGAATATCCTCCAGGGCGAGGTATCACAAGCCCAGAAAGATAAATATAGGATGTACTCACTTACTCACTCATTACTGGACTTTAGACAAAGAGCAAAGAATGCCTCTTTGTTTTCTCATGAAAAACTGAAAGAAATTTGGTTTGTGGAGAGGAAGGGAGGAGTATAGGGAGGAAAGGAATATCAGAATTATTCTATAAAAATCTTTTTTCAATAAAAGGGAAAAGGAATTGTCTTTTTAAATAAATGAGTTAACAAACTCTCATTAACTCCTCTCACAAGTCATGGACTTCTTTTTAGCCTGAAAAGCAGAGGAGTAACTCCCATTACTTTATTGTCTTGTGAAGGAGAACATCAAGCAGAGCCAGCCAATCTTGAAGAGTGACAGACTATGAAGTCCAAGTATCAACGTGTGAAACTGAATGATGGGCACTCCATTCCTGTGCTGGGCTTTGGCACTGCTGTACTTCCAGAGGTAAAAACAAATAAAGCTGAGGTTGAGGGTTCAGAAGAAATAGAACTAGAATAAATGAAAATCTATATGACTTGCAAACTCACTCACTTCCTGATGACTCTGGAGTTCTTATATTCTCATTTCCCCAGGTTAGAGCTATGTACTGCAACAGAAGTAGCCTGCTTCAGGGCAGGGAGTGATCTCCAGCTTCCTGCTAATTATCCTGGAGTCATTTTGTTCTGCTTCACTGTCTGAAAATACTATAAAGGCTTTACGTGGTTATTTACAATGTACTTCTCCTTTTGGGAAAAGTCTGTTCAGGGAGGCTGCCCATTCAAAAAATGGATTATGTGATTTTTGTTAGTTTTGAATTCTCCACACAATTCCAACAGAATTCCAGTGCTTTGTGAGAAGAATGATTCTTCATTTTCCATAGATTTTCTCTGTTCTTCAGTGACTTACTTTTTAATTACAGAGTCTGAGCTTTGTGGTGTAGAACTCTCAAGACTTAATGATTATATTTTTATATTTTCCTGTTGCTTCTTGTGCTTTGAGAGATATTTTAAAATTCATTGCATACAAAGGTGCTGTTATCTAATTCTCTTTGTGTGTTGTAGAATTTTTATTATAAGTAATGCATGGAATCAGTGCACATGTTTATAATTCAATAAACAGATAAAAATGTAGTATGACATTTCTGATTTGATAATCCAAAAACACCATGCAAACTTATACAGAAATATTTTCTCATTAGTGTTTATTTTAGCGCTATTCACAATACTTAAGTTGTTAATCCAACCTCAATCCCCAACTACAGAACAAATAAAAATGTGTGTGTGTGCATGAGCGTGCGTGTGTGTTCATAATACATGAATGGCAATTGTACTGTTTGGACAAGCACCTGGTCTTTTATAATGTATTTTTATTTGGCGACAGTTCTTGGGGACCTGTTAAGTCAAGTGTTTATGTATCAAACTGGAAATGGATTTCTGTGGATGGAGGCTTAAATAAAGTATCCACTTAAATATCAGAACTGACTGTGAATTTGATGCTGTTGAATTTGATGAGCTCTATTTACTTTTCCTAATAGAAATCTTGTGAAAGAGCCAAAGTGTAAGAATATATAAAAATTGAGTTTGTAGGAAAAAAAACAAATGGGAATTTAAACTACCTCAAACAGTGAGACAAAGCTTTACTTGATGCCAGAGAAGAGGAATCTCAGGTTCCATCCACACTGATCAAGGCAAAAGACTCAGTCATCTATGAATAAAACGTAGCTGCTGTCTTTTAAGCTGTATTTTTGTGACTAAGGATAGGGAAAATGAAAGGGGGATCAATAGGGACAGAAGAGGGTGGTTAGTTATTTTTCTTAAATTAGAATGCTAACCAAGACAATTAAAGTTGATTATTATATTATTCTTTTACAAGCAGGAAAAACAACCAGGCTGAGTACAATGTAGAATGGCAGTCTTGAATCTTTAATTGACCAAATGATATATAATTAACTTTCACTCTGAGGTCCAGCAAAAGTTCCAATTTCTTAGAATGTAGGAAATATTGTGATAATATTACATTGTCACAAATATAAATATGGAAAAATTCAAAACAGTGAAAGAAAACTTCAGCAATAGATTTTTAAAAATTTGAGAGAAAAAAAAACAAAAATATTAGAAGTAAAAAAAATCAAAATGTAAAAATTATATTGGACCCAGACAAAAAGGTTCATATCCTTAATTTAAGCACTTGGCTCACAGAGGAAAGCAGATCTCTGTGAGTATAAAGCCATCTTGGTCTACATAGTGAGTGCTAGGGTATTCAGGGATATATATATTAAGCACAATCTCAGTATTGATGATAATGATAATAATAGAGAGGGTAGTAATGCTGGCAGAATCAATTAAGCAGAAAAAGTATGAGAACTGTAGTTGTTTTGTATTGCTTTTATTTTATTTTCTCTTTGGGGTCTACTACCCAGCTCCCAAATAAATATACACAGACTTATTCTTACTTGTACTCAGCCTTAGCTTGGCTTGTTTCTAACCAGCTTTTCTAACTTAAATTATTCTGTTCCTCTTCTTGGTATTTTGACTCTGGGCTTTTTACCTTTTTAAAATTCTATATATTTTTTTCTTCTTATTCCATGGTTAGTTATGTGACTGGAAGGCTGGCACCTGTCTTCCATCTTTCCTTCTTTTCTTGATCCTCACTCTGCTTTTCTTCTCCTGAGCCTAGTATTTAGTGATATCAATCACAGGTGACTGCTAAAGAAAGATGATTTGCTAAAAGGTTCAAAGGAGAATACTCACTGATACAAGAACGATTAAGCAGCAGTCATGAAGTTCCTGGAACGCCTGGACTTGTTCCACATAGCTTCACTAAGCTAGGCAGGTCCACCATTCAAGGCATGAGAGAGAAGGGTCTTGCATACATGTGTCCCAATCTTAAACTGGCCCTCTGGCCACATCCCTAATACTGGTACTCCAAGGCAATAAGTGATTCCCAGATCTACAGTGTCTAAGAGGCCACAGATTTAGGTCAAGGTGTAATAGTACCTTTTGCACACTAAATCTTTGTCTACATAAGAAAATTCTAAACCTAAATATAAAACTATACACAATAGGAACAATTTTCAGGTAATGTCCAGGAGAGGGAAAAGGCATGAAACTAAAACCAACACGAACAACAGTATGCATTAAATTAAATGTCCAGAACATTGGTAAGTAACAAAATACAGAGAACATTCCAAAAGCTGCCCTATCCTGAAGAATATGAATCTAGTACCTAATATACTCCTAGCTAAGATACAAGATGGTTGTAACTGTAACTACTTAGTCCCTAATCCCCTTAAAGACTCTGGAAGGAAAATGTATTACTTGAAGCAGGAAGGACAAGCAAGCAAATTCCAAAATTTAACAAGAGAAGGCAGTGACTGCTGGCTTACTGGACAGTCACCCAAAGGTTTTCTGCAATGTTGGGGAATCCGATGTTTTTGGCAATAGCCTAGAATATCTGACAGGTTATTCTCAGATGCAGGATATTTTTGAGAGACTGTCTTATTTTGTCTTGGCAGGGTTCAGCAGCCTCTAGTCTCTTGCCCTCATCCAGATTGGACAGTGTGCTTATGGTCACCAGTTGAGGCAAGGGTAATTGTTCATACAACAATTACCAACATTTTCTGCCAAGAGAAGACAAACTCCAAGTAGAATGTCTTTGATGTCCAACATCATCTCGGGAAAAGATTAGTGCTACCAGGAGCTATTGTGTTTCACAACAGCTGATTTCTGAATAATAAAACTTTCAACTGCATAGTTTTCTAGGTCAATGAAGGTTTTGAAAATTACCTGTCCATCTGATATATGTTATTGTATATCTAGAAAACTTAATTAATGTGACAATAATATGATTAACTTTGGTGACTATAACTTAATTTGTATCAATCCAAGTACCTTTAGAGACTAAGGCTTTATATTGTAAAAGTAGACAGTATGTAAATAGACAAAGATGTTGAGTTTGACAACATAAGCAGAGGTAGCAATGTATAGGGTAAAAAGACAACAATATTCTTCACATGTATCAATATAAAAATATTTTAGGACCAAGTACTCTCTGTGGTACATATCTCAACACACTTTTTAGCAGACAGGAATAGACTTTGGCTGTGCGGGTTCCTCCAGCTGTGACTAAAACAAGGGAACTTGCAGGGCCACCCCACCTCCAACTGTTTCAACAGAGAAGGACTTTGGACTTTGAAATCCAGACTCTGACTCCGCCCAAAAGTGAGGTGATGTCAGCAGGTCCCATCGCCTTAATCCCTACCAGGGAAAATTGTGTTCCAGTTCTGTTCCTCTTCCAGGACCAGGTTCTGTCTGTGGTGCCTGTCTCAAAATACTTCTTAGAAGACAGGAATAGACTGGCTGTGACGGTTCCTCCAGCTGCTACTAAAACAAAGGAAATTACAGGGCCACCCTGCCTCCAACTGCTTCACCAGAGAAGGACTGAGGACTTTAAAATCCAGACTCAGACTCCATCCAGAGGTGAGGTAAGGTCAGCAGGCCCCAGTGCCTGAATCCCTGCCAAGGAAAATTGTATTTGGGTTCTGATTCCGGTTCTGGGACCAGGTTCTGTCTGTGGTGCATAGAGTCTCAAGACACTCCTTAGCAGACAGGAATAGACTTTGGCTGTGAGGGTTCCTTCAGCTGCTACTAAAACAAGGGGACTTGCAGGGTCACCCCGCCTAGTAATGCTTCAACAGAGAAGGACTGTGGACTTTTCAAATCCAGACTCAGACTTTGTCCAGAGGTGAGGTGAGGTGAGGAGGTCCCATTGCCTGAATCCCTGCTAGGGAAAATTGTGATCCGGTTCTGGTTCCAGTTCCGGGACAGTTTCTGTCTGTGGTGCATGTCTCAATACAGTCCTTAGCAGAGGGGAATAGACTTTGGCTGTGAGGGTTCCTCCAGCTGCTACTAAAACAAGGGGACTTGCAGGGTCACCCCGCCTAGTAATGCTTCAACAGAGAAGGACTGAGGACTTTGAACTCCAGACTCAGACTTTGCCCATAGATGAGGTAAGATCAGCAGGCCCCAGCACATGAATCCCTGCCAAGGAAAATTGTGTTCAGGTTCTAGTTCCGGTTCCTGGACCAGGTTCTGTCTATGGTGCTTGTCTCAACACACTCCTTAGCAGACAGGAATAGACTTTGGCTGTGAGGGTTCCTCCAGCTGTTACTAAAACAAAGGAACTCTCAGGGCCACTCTGCCTCTAACTGCTTCTACGGAGAAGGACTGAGGACTTTGAACTCCAGACTCAGACTTTGTCCATAGATGAGGTGAGATTGGCAGGCCTCACCACATGAATCCCTGCCGGGGAAAATTGTGTTCCAGCTCTGCTTCTGGTTCTGGGACCAGGTTCTGTCTGTGGTGCTTGTCTCAATACAGTCCTTAGCAGACAGGAATAAACTTTGACTGTGAGGGTTCCTCCAGCTGCTACTAAAACAAGGGAACTTGCAGGGCCACCCCACCTTGAACTGTTTCAACAGAGAAGGACTGAGGACTTTGAACTCCAGACTCAGACTTTGTCCATAGATGAGGTGAGATCGGCAGGCCACAGCACATGAATCCCTGCCAAGGAAAATTGAGTTCAGGTTCTGGTTCCGGTTCCTGGACCAGGTTCTGTCTATGGTGAATGGCTCATCACACTTCTTTGCAGACAAGAATAGACTTTGGCTGTGAGGGTTCCTCCAGCTGTGACTAAAACAAGGAACTCTCAGGGCTACTCTGCTTCTAACTGCTTCAACAGAGAAGGACTGAGGACTTTGAATTCCAGACTCAGACTCTGCCCAGAGGTGAGGTGAGGTCAGCAGGACACATCGCCTGAATCCCTGCCTGGGAAAATTGTGTTCCGAATCTGGTTCTCGTTCTGGAACAGGTTCTGTCTGTGGAGCTTGTCTCAATACAGTCCTTAGCAGAGGGGAATAGACTTTGGCTGTGAGGGCTCCTCCAGCTGCTACTAAAACAAAGGACTCTCAGGGTCACCCTGCCTCCAACTGCTTCAGCAGAGAGGACTGAGGACTTTGAAATACAGAATCAGACTCTGCCCAGAGGTGAGGTGAGGTCAGCAGGCCATAGTGCTTGATCCCTGCCAGGGAAAATAGTGTTCTGGTTCTGGTTCCTGTCCGGGACAGGTTCTGTCTATTGTGCATGTCTCAACACACTTCTTTGCAGACAGGAATAGACTTTGACTGTGAGGGTTCCTCCAGCTGTGACTAAAACAAGGGATTCTCAGGGCCACTCAGCTTCTAACTGCTTCAACAGAGAAGGACTGAGGACTTTGAATTCCAGACTTAGACTCTGCTCAGAGGTGAGGTGAGAGCAACAGGACACATCTCCTGAATCCCTGCCAGGGAAAATTGTGTTCTAGCTCTGGTTCCAGTTCTGGGAACAGGTTCTGTCTGTGGAGCTTGTCTCAACACACTCCTTAGCAGACAGGAATAGACTTTGGCTGTGAGGGCTCCTCCAGCTGCTACTAAAACAAGGGACTCTCAGGGCTACTCTGCCTCTAACTGCTTCAACAGGAAAGGACTGAGGACTTTGAAATCCAGACTCAGAATCTGCCCAAAGGTGAGGTGAGGTCAGCAGAACACATCGCCTGAATCCCTGCCAGAGAAAATTGTGTTCTGGTTTCAGTTCCAGTTCTGGGACCAGGTTCTCTCTGTGGTTCCTGTCTCAAAAAACTTCATAGCAGACAGGAATTGACTTTTTCTCTGAGGGTTCCTCCAGCTGCACCTAAAATTGGAGGCATCACATGGTGACTTTGCCTTCAACTGCATCAATAGAGAAAGACTAAAGACTTGAAATTCAGGCCCCGACCAGAGCAGAATCAGTGATTTAGCAGACCCATTGCTCAAAGTCTACAGGAGGCACACAAGCCCCCATGCCACAACTGACCAAGAGCCACCTAATTGTGAATCACTGAAGCCATCGGCAGACATCAGTGCAAAAATATATATAATAATATAAAGAAAAACAAGGTAACTCCAGAAGAAAGTGGTAGTTCTACAACTACAAGACAAGAACAGAGCAATGACGAAGCAGAAGGAAGCATCACAAAAAATAACTTTATGAAGATCATTGAAGCTGTCAAAGAAGATATGAAAAATTCCCTTAAAGAAATAGAAGAAAATACAACCAAAAATTGGAAGAGATGAACAAACTTATGAAATAAACATGCCAGGAACTAAAAACTGAAATAGAAGCAATAAAAAGGCACAAAATGAGGCAAAGATGGAAATAGAAAACCTGAAGAAAAAAGCTGGAACTACAGATACAAGCATAACCAACAGAATCCAAGAAGTGGAAGAGAGAATCTCTGAAGTGGAAGACTCAGTAGCTGAAACAGATATATCAGTAAAAGAAAATACTAAAACCAAAAAAGCCATAACATAAAATGTTCAGGATGTCTGGGACAACATGAAAAGATCTAACTTGAGAATAATAGGAATAGAAGAAGGAGAATACCAGCTCAAAGGAACAGATAATGTATTCAATAAAATCACAGAAGAAAACTTTCCTATCTGGTCATTACTTATTCATCACAGGAAAAATTGGTCAAGATGAGATTTCAAACCTCAATATTTATGCCCCTAATATAAGGGCACCTACCTATGTGAAAGAAACACTGCTAAAGCTAAAATCTCACATCAGTTCTCACACCCTAATAGTGGGAGACCACAATACCCCATTTTCACCCTTGGATAGGTCAACTAGACACAGACTCAACAGAGAAATAAGGAATCTAACAGAGGTTATGAGACAAAGGGATTTAATAGATATCTACAGAAGCTTTCACCCAAATGCAAAGGAATATACATATTTCTCAGCACCTCATAGAACTTTCTTTAAAATTGACCACATAATTGGTCTTAATCAAATATCAATAGATACCAAAAAACATGAAAATAAACCCTTGTAACATATTGGACCACCAAGGCTTAAAATTAGAGGTCAACAACATCAAAAATCAAAGAAAGCCTACCAACTCATGGAAACTAAACATCACTCAGTTGAACTACCTCTAGAACAAGGAAGAAATTAAGAAAGACATTAAAAGTATTCCTAGAATTTAAAGAAAATGAATCCACAACATACGCAAACTTGTGGAACACAATGAAATCAGAGGTTTTTTTTTATTATTATTATGAATAAAGAAGTCACACTTTCTAACATTGTATATCCTTATTCAAGGTCCCTTCCCCCTCCCACCACATCAGGTCATTCTCTCTTCTCCACAAATCCCCATCCCCTCTGGGCAGGCAGCAGGCAGTCCCATGGTTCCACTGCCCCAATATTGCTTTGTACAGTCTCCACTCCTGGCAGATCCAGTTTTCTCCCCCCTCCCTCAGGAGTGAGTCAGGTGTTCCTCTAGGGGGAGTGGGATCCAAGGTGTCAGACCAGGGTGTTTCTGATCCCAAGCTGTTCAGTGGTTGTGGTTTGCAGCGGGCATGCTTTGCTTTTTTTCTTGTTTGTTTGTTTGTTTAGAGTCCACTAACGAGTGAGTACACCCCCTGCTTATCTTTCTGAGTTTGTGATACCTTGCTCAGGATGATATTCTCCAAATCCATCCATTTGGCTGCAAATTTTAGGGTATCATTTCTTACAGCTGAGTAGTATTCCATTGTGTTGATGTACCACAGTTTGTTAATCCATTCTTCAGTTGAGGGACATTTAGGTTGTTTCCATGAACTTGTTATTACAAATAAGGCTGCTATGAACATAGTTGAGCTAATGCCTTTGAAGTGTGACTGTGCATCTTTAGGGTATACATCCAGAAGTGGTATTGCTGGATCCTTAGGGAGATTGATTCCTAGTTTTTTGAGAAACTGCCATACTGCATTTCAGAGTGGCTGAACAAGCTTACACTCCCGCCAACAATGGAGGAGTGTTCTCCTTGCTCCAAACCTCTCCAGCATAAGCTGTCACCTGTGTCTTTTATCTTAGCCAATCTAACAGGTAACAGGTGGTATCTCAGAGTTGTTTTGATTTGCATTTCTCTGATGGCTAAAGGTATTGAGCCCTTTTTAAAGTGCCTTTCAGCCATTTCTAATTCTTCTGCTGAGGATTCCTTTTTTGTTCTGAATCCCATTTTTTGATTGGGATATTCAAGGTTTTGGGCTCTAGATTCTTGAGTTCTTTATATATCTTAGAGATCAGTCCTCTATCACTTGCAGGGTTAGTGAAAATATTTTCCCATTCTGTAGGCTGTCGTTTTGTTCTATTGAGAGTGTCCTTGGCTTTGCAGAAGCTTCCCAGGTTCAGGAGATCCCACTTATTGATTGTTGGTCTTAGTGCCTGTGCCACTGGTGTTATATTTAGGAAGTGGGTGCCTATGCCAATTTGTAGAAGTGTATTTCCCACTTTCTTTTCTATCAAGTTTAAAGTGACTGGGTTTATGTCGAGGTCTTTGATCCACTTGGATTTGAGTTTTGTGCAGGGTGACAGGCTTGGAATTATTTGCATTTTTCTACACACTTCTATCCAGGTATGCCAACACCATTTGTTAAATATACTATCCTTTTTCCATTGAATATTTTGGGCGCTTTGTCGAAGATCAGGTGTTCATAGGTTTTTGGGTTAATGTCTGGATCCTCAATTCTATTCCATTGATCCACAAGTCTGTTTTTATGCCAGTACCAGGCTGTTTTATTACTGTAGCTCTATCGTATAACTTGAAGTCAGGGATGGTGATACCTGCTGATGTTCTTTTGTTGAGCAAAATAGTTTTGGCAATCCAGGCTTTCCTGTTATTCCAAATGAAATTGAGTATTGTTCTTTCAAGGTCCAAAAAATATTGTGTTGTGATTTTGATGGGCAGTGCATTGAATCTGTAGATTGCCTTTGGTAGAATTGTCATTTTTACTAAGTTGATCCTACCTATCCAAGAACATGGGAGAGCTTTCTATTTTCTGATATCCTCTTCAGTTTCTTTCTTCAGTGATTAAAATTTTTGTCAAATAGCTCTGTTACTTCTTTGGTTATAGTTACTCCAAGGTATTTAATACTATTTGCAGCTATTATGAAGGGTAATGTTTCCCTTATTTCTTTTTCAGCTCTTCTATCTTTAGTGTATAGAAGGGCTACTGATTTCTTTCAGTTAATCTAATATCTTGCTACAATGCTGAAGGTGTTTATCAGCTGTAGCAGTTCCTTAGAAGAATTTTGTGGGTCACTTATGTGTATAATCATATCATCTGAAAATAGAGATAGCTTCACTTCTTCTTTTCCAATTTGTATCCCCTTAATCTCCTTTTCTTCTCTTAGTGCTTTAGCTAAAACTTCGAGAACTATATTGAATAGATAAGGGGAGAGAGGACATCCTTGTCTAGTTCCTGATTTTATTGGGATTGCTTTGAGTTTTTCTCCATTAAGTCTGATACTGGCTGTCGGCTTCTTGTAAATCGCCTTTATTATATTTAGATATTTTCCCTGTATTCCTGATCTCTTATCATCAATAAAAAAATTAAAATCATCAAACACCATATAGGATTCAGAATTACTGTTGATTTTCAATTGTTATGTGGCTTTTTTCTTTTGTTACTTCCACTGTCTTTAAAGATACTTGATTATTTTTAAACTATTTCTTTCTGTAATTGTCTGTACTCTTTCTTTCTTCTTTCTTAATTCTACCCACAATTTTAAACACTCTCCTACCTATTTAGAGGTTTCTTTTTTAATATCTCTACCTTTTTTATTGCATATCTTTTGTCTTTTTTGAGTGCATGTGTCTTTAAACTGCTATGCATTTTTTGCAACCTGGCTTGAATCACTTCCATGGCTTTGGTGACTAGCTCAGCCCAATTCTTGGGTCCTTCAAAGCTAGTCTAAAGTTCTTTGGGCCTGGTCAGAGGTTGGTGGCCAAGAACTACATTCAAAACCTAAGATTTGGAATGCCAATGCCCTGCCCTGTAGCAGGTGTTTCCTACTTAGTTTTAGTTAGTTTGTTTTCTTTTAGAATGAAACAAAGCTTTTTAAGTGTTCTTCTATTTCTTAATGGAGTCATATTCCTTTATATTTCTATTAAGCCTTTTCAGGTCCTATGTGGAAATTCAGGCTCCACATTGGATAGGCAAACTGTAGGGATTTTTTTTTCTTTTTACTCTTTGGAGCCTATTCCAAAATTGATTCACAGAGACTTATACTTACCTGTGAATGCCCAGCCTTAGCTTGGCCTGTTTCTAGCCAATTTTTCTGACTTAAATGATTTAACTTTTCTTCTTCAACGTTTTGACTCTGGGCTTTTTACCTTGTTTTATTCTATATATTCTTTTCTTCTTATACCATTACTGGCTGTGTGGCTGGCCCCTGTCTTCTGTCTTTTCTCCTATTCTTGATCCTCACTCTCTTCTTAGAGCCTAGATTTCTCATTTTATTTAAGATTTCTGCCTGAAAGCCCTGCCTATACTTTCTCCTGCCTATCTATTGGCTGGTCAACACTTCATTGGACCAAGTAGGTATTTTAAGAAGGCAAAGTATCATTGTTTATAAGAATTAAATGAATGCAACATAAGAGAATGTATCATGTAACAAATTTTAAATTAATATTACACAATAAAGGAGAAGATTAAAGAAATATTATTTTGTAACACAGATGAAGACAATGATACATTATCATACTCTATGTGATGACAAAAATCAAATCATAGGAAAAAAGAAAGATTTAAGATAAACAGTAATACATGGAAAGTTTAGTCTAAGACACGATAGCTAGAAATTCTCCAAATCTATAGAAACAATTAGACATTTAAACAGATAAATCATTTCAGACACCAAATAGACACAATAAAAGAAAACTCTCAGTAGAATTACATAGTGAAAGTGGCAACATTACAAAACAAAAGCACATCACTAACGAATAGATGTGATAAGGAAAACCACTAACTCACCTATATAGGGAGAAGCAACAGAATAACATCACTTCTCCAATCAAAGACAAGTGTATTAGTGAGGGTTGCTATTGCTGAGAAGAGACATCATGACTATGACAACTCTTAGAAAGGAAAACATTGAATTTACATAATAGCTTACAGTTTAGATGTTTAGTCTATTATCTTCATATCAGAGAGCAAGGCAGTATGCAGGAAGATATGGTGCTAGATACATCTTGATCAGAAGGCAACAGGAAATGGATTGTCTTTTGTGAACATTTTCTTTCAAACCCTTATACATAGAAAACATGAAGGGACATACTTCAAGGTTCAGAAATAATAGTCACAAGCCAAGATTACTATTTCCTGCAAAAGTTATTTATTTAAGACTGACAGAAAAATAAGATGTTTCTAAGACAAAGAGCTCATGGACATCAAGCTAATGATACATATGATACTTAAGTAAATGTTGTACATGACTGAGAAAGGAAGCTGATGTTGCATGAGGTACTTAAGTGGATGGCATACATAAATGAGGAAAAGAGACAATCTTAATCATAACAGAACAGAAAAAATACATTTCTGAAAGAGGTAGCTAAATGAATGACAGCTAGGGAGAAATGTATTATGTTCAATGGAGTAATCTAGCAAACGCATTATTTGAACAAGGGAGAAAGAGAAGAATTAACAGGAGAAACAACAAATATACAATTATTAAAATTGTCAACAATGTTCTTAAATATAAATAGCCTTAACTCATCAATGAAAATACATAGACTTCCTGATTCAATATGATTTTTGTCACAAGGACCAGAATTTCTTGACCATGCTCTTATAGATTAAGAGACAGAGCATTAAAAAGAAAATCTTCAAGTAAAGTGAAGTTTAAAAAAAAACTGTTGTTGTTTGTAGTGGAAAGTTTCTGTCTGGCCAACAGCTCTCAAATACTCAGCAGCCACTTCTAAAATAATTGATTCAGAGACTTAATATTACTTATAAATGCTCTACCAGTAGCTTAAGCTTATTAATAACTAGCTCATACACTTAAATCAACCCATAATTCTTATCTATGTTTAGCCACATGGCTTGGTAATTTTCAGTCCAGCATTCTCATATTACTTCCTCTGTGCCTGGCTGGTAAATGTATCTCTTTTTTCCTCTTCCCAGAATTCTCCTAGTCTAATCATCTCCCACTATACTTCCTGCCTAGATAATCAGGATTTTATTAAGCTAAAAAGAATGGTAAATCTTTACACTGTACAAGAGCATTATCCCACAACAGTTGTTTGGTTTTACTCTTTACTCTTTGGGGTAATAAATTGCACAAGAAGGCTTATTTTTATTATTTATTATAATATTTATTTATTTAAAATACTATTTTATATTTTCTCATAAATGCCCAGTATGACTCAAATTCTAATTGCTCTTAATAATAAAAACCATGAGCCAGATATCTGGGTAATGCAAAAATATCATAGAGGTAAAGGAGTCAGTCACTAGAGAAACATCTTACCTATACTCAATCCTCAGACCAAAAGGTCTCAGCTTCTGACACTTCCCTCCTTATCTTCCCTTTTCTGTCCAGCCACATCACTTACTGCCTCTACCTACCTAGTTCTGGGATTTTGGCATGAGATCCCAATATGAGATTAAAGGCATGAGCACCATTGCCAGGCTGTGTTTCTCTTTTAGGCTAAATCAATCTAGTGTAGCCCAAGGTGGCCTTCAGCTGCAGACTTTTCTGCTTCCTCCCCTCAAGTGCTGGGATTAAAGGTGTGTGCCACCACAGCCTGGCTTCTGTGATTAACTAGTGGATAGCTCTGCCCTCTGGTCTTTAAGAAAGCTCTGTTTGTTAGAGAACAAACAAAATATCATCATAGCTCAGCCTATTCTTAGCTTGATTTTAGCCCACATGTCTTCAATTATTACATTTATCTTTAACTCTAGACTTTTATTTTTCTCTTCATTCAGTAATCTTATTTTTACTCTTATTCTGTTTCTGGCTGTGCTGCTGGGTGGCTAGACTTTTGAATCCACCTCCTCCTCTTCCTCTATTCTCCTCTAAGACTTCTCCTTTTTATTTTTTTTATTTTTTATTGTTTTTGACAATAAATATCAAACATTCTATAAAAAAGCAAAACATTCAGAATAGATAACAAAAAACCAGTATAATAATAAAACATCTCTTTTCTTTAAAATACATGAAACATAAAAAAATAGAATCTGAAGCTACTCAAGCCAGGTTGGGCTCAGCTACAGATAAATAAAGCACAGTAGGTCACAGCTAATGTCCACGGATGCACTATGGCCACCACAAATTTTTACTAAGCAATCCTTCTACAGTCAAACCAGAAGTTTTGGGGTGTGTGTGTGTGTGTGTGTGTGTGTGTGTGTGTGTGTGTGTGTGTGTGTTTTAAGTCACTTTATTCACCCATCATCTTTCAATAAATAAAAGAATGTTTTTGCTTAAAATCGACTAATGAGTGAGTACATCCCTTGCTTATACTTCTGGGTTTATGGGATCTTGCTCAGGAGGATATTCTCCAAATTGATCCATTTGCCTGCAAATTTTAGTATATCACTTTTTATTACTGGTGAGTAGTACTACATTGTGTAGATGTACCACAGTTTGTTAATCCATTCTTCAGGTGAGGGGCATCTAGGTTGTTTCTAGATTCTTGCTATTATGAATAATGCTGCTATGAACATAGGTGAGGTAATGCTTTTGGGGTGTGAATACGTATCTTTAGGGTATACGGCCAAAAATAGAATTACTGGATCCTTGGAGAGATGGATTCCCAGTTTTCTGAGAAACCTCCATACTGCATTCCAGAGTGGTTGAACAAGTTTATAGACTCACCAACAATGGAAGAGTGTTCCTCTTGCTCCACACCCTCTGCAGCATAGGCTGTCATCTGTGTCTTTTATCTTAACCAATTTGACAGGTGTAAGGTGGTATCTCAAAGTTATTTTAATTTCCATTGCTCTGATGGCTAGAGATGATGAGCACTTTTTCAAGTGTCTTTCAGCCATTTGTAATTCTGCTGAGAATTCACATTTTAGTTCTGAACCCCATTTTCTGCTTGGATTATTTAGGGTTTTGGGCTCTGGTTTTTTAAATTCTCTATATATTTTAGAGATCAGTCCTCTGTCACTTGCAGGGTTGATAAAAATCTTTTCCCATTCTGTAGGTTGTTGTTTTGTCTTATTGACTGTGTCCTTGACCTTATAGAAACTTCTCAGTTTCAGGAGGTTCTACTTATTGATTGTTGTTCTTAGTGTCTGTGCTACTGGTGTTATATTTAAGGAGTGGCTACCTGTGCTTTGGAGGGTATTTCTCAATTTCTTTTCAATCAAGTTCAGCATAGATGGTCTTATTCATTGTGTCCCACAAGTTTGGGCATATTGTGGATTCATTTTTATTAAATTCTAGGAAGTCTTTAATTTCTTTCTTAATTTCTTCCTTGACCCAGAGGTGTTTCAGTTGAGTGATGCTTAGTTTCCGTGAGTTGGTAGGCTTTCTTTGATTTTTGATGTTGTTGAACTCTAACTTTAGGCCATCATGGACTGATATGATACAAGGGACTATTTCCACTTTTTTGTATCTATCGATACTTGCTGTATGACCAATTAGTGCTCAATTTTAGAGAAAGTTCTATGTGGTGCTTTGAAATAGGTATATTCCTTTGCATTTGAGTGGAAGTTTCTATAAATATCTATTAAATCCATTTGCATCATAACCTCTGTTAGTCTCCTTAATTCTCTGTTGAACCTCTGTCTGGTTGACTTATCTAAGGGTGGAAGTGGGGTATTGTGGTCTCCCACTATTAGGGTGTGAGAGTTCATGTGGGATTTGAGCTTTAGGATTGTTTCTTTTACATAGATAGGTGTCATTATATTAGGGGCATAAATATTCAGGAGTATAACCTCATCTTGACCAATTTTTATTGAGATGAATAAGTAATGTCCATCCTGCTCTATTTTGATTGATTTTAGTTTGAAGTCTACTTTGTTTGATATTAATATGGCAACCACAGTTGGTTCTTTTGAGCCATTTTCTTGAAATATCTTTTCCCAACCCTTTACTATGAGCCCGTGTCTGTCTTTAATGTTGAGGTATGTGTCTTGTATGCAGCAGAAGCATTACTTCTGTTTTTGTATTCATTGTGTTAGTATATGTCTTTTATAGGTGAATTGAGTCTATTGATATTAAGGTATATTAGTGACCACTGATTGTTACTTCCTGTTATTTTCGGTGATAGTTTGTATTTCCTTTCTCTGGGTTTTTCTTCTGTGGGTTTATTGATTATTTGTTGTTTCATGGGTTTATCTGGGATTCTTAGGTTAGATTTTTCACTCTAATGCTTTCTGAAGAGCCAGATTTGTAGATGTGTATTGTTTAATTCTGACTTTGTCATGAGATATCTTGCTTACTCCATCTATGATGATTGATAGTTTTTCTGGGTACAGTAGTCTAGGTTGGCAGCTATGCTGTTTTAGTGTCTGTATAACTTCTGACCAAGCCCTTCTTGCTTTCATTGTTTCCATTGAATAGTCAGGTGTTATTCTGATCGTCCTGCCTTTATAGGTAAGTTGGCCCTTTTCTTTTGCAGTTCTTAAAACTTAATCTTTGTTCTGTATGTTTTGTGGCTTGATTATTATGTGGTGAGCAGACTTTTGGGGGGGTCAAATCTATTTGGTGTTCTGTAAGCTTCCTGTATATTTATAGACATCTCCTTCTTCAAGTTGGAAAAGTTTTCTTCTATGATTTTATTGAATACATTATCTGTGCCTTTGAACTGGAAAGATTGAAGACTTGAAATTCAGTCCCATGCACAGTGCAGAAGTAGTGATTGAGCAGACCTTTTCCTCAGAGGTGACAGGAGGCACACAAGCACGAGTGCCACACTGACCAGGAGCCATGTAATCGTGAACCACTAAAGCCATGGGCAGATGCCAGTGCAAAAACTTACATAATAATATAAAGAACAACAAGGTAACTCCAGAAGAATGTGGCGATCCTACAAATACAAGTCCTGAGCTGAGCAATGAAGAGGAAACAGAAGGAAACAGCACCAAAAATTCCTTTATGATGATCATTGAAGCTCTCAAAGAAGATATGAAAAATTGCCTTAAAGAAATAGAAAAAATACAAACAAAAATTGGAATAGATGAACAAATCTATGAAAGAAACATGCCAGGAACTAAAAGCTGAAATAGAACAATAAAAAAGGCACAAAATGAGGCAAAGATGGAAATAGAAAATCTGAAGAAAAAAGCTGGAACCACAGATACAAGCATAACAAACAGAGCTCAAGAGATGGAAGATAGAATCTCTGAAGTGGAAGACTCAGTAGCTCAAATACATATATGTGTCAAAGAAAATAGTAAAACTAAAAAAGCCATAACTAAAAATGTTCAGGAAATCTGGGACACAATGAAAAGACCTAATTTGAGAATAATAGGAATAGAAGAAGGAGAAGAATACCAGCTCAAAGGCACAGATAATGTTTTCAATAAAATCATAGAAGAAAACTTCCCTAACCTGAAGAAGAAAATGCCTATAAAGATACAAGAAGCTTACAGAACACCAAATAGATATGATCCCCCAAAAAAAGTCAGTGTGCCACATTATAATCAAGCCACAAAACATACAGAACAAAGAAGAAATTTTAAGAGCTGCAAAAGAAAAGGGCCAACTTACATATAAAGGCAGGCCCATCAGAATAACGCCTGACTATTCCATGGAAAAGATGAAACCTAGAAGGGCTTGGTCAGAAGTTATACAGACGCTAAAAGAGCATGGCTGCCAAACTAGAATACTATACCTTGCAAAATTATCAATCACCATAGATGGAGTAAACAAGATATTTCAGGACAAAGTCAGACTGAAAGAATATCTATCTACCAATCCAGCACTACAGACAGTATTAGAGAGAAAACTGCAACCTAAGGACCCCAGACACACCCATGAAATCACAAACAATCAATAATTCCACAGAAGAATACTCCAGAGAAAGGAAATACAAACAAGTTACAACCAAAAATGGCAGGAAATATCAATCAATGGTCACTAATTTCCCTTAATATCAATGGTCTCAACTCTCCTATAAAATGTCACACAATAACAAGATGGATACAACAACAGAAGCCATCCTTCTGTTGCCTACAAGAAACACACCTCAACCACAAGGACAGACACAGGCTTAGAATAAAAGGTTGGGAAAAGATTTTCCAGTCAAATGGTCCCAAGAAATAAGTGGGGGTTGCAATTCTAATATCTAACAAAGTAGACTTTAAGCTAAAAGCAATTAAAAGGGACCAAAAGGGTCACTACTTATTCATCAGAGGAAAAATTGGTCAAGAGGAAATTTCAATCCTGAATATTTATGCCCCTAATATAAGGACACCTACTTATATAAAATAAACACTGCTAAAGCTCAAATCCCACATCAATTCTTACACTCTAATAGTGAGATACTTTAATACCCCATTTTCAACCCTTGGTAGATCAACCAGACAGAGACAAAACAGAGAAATAAGGAGTCTAAAAGAGGTTATGATGCAAATGGATTTAATAGATATCTATAGAAGCTTCCAACCAAATGCAAAGGAATATACATATTTCTCAGCTCCTCGTGGAACTTTCTTCAAAATTGACCACATAATTGGTCATAAAGCAAATATCAACAGACACAAAAAAATGGAAATAATTCCTTGTAACATATTGGACCACCAGGGCCTAAAGTTAGAGATCAGCAACATCAAAACCCAAAGAAAGCCTACCAACTCATGGAAACTAAACATCAATCAGCTGAACCATCTCTGGGTCAAGGAAGAAATTAAGAAAGAATTCAAAGTCTTCCTAGAATTTAATGAAAATGAATCCACAATGTATCCAAACTTGTGGGACACACTGAAAGCAGTCTTAAGAGGAAAATTCGTAGCACTAGATGCCTATATGAAAAACCTAGAGAAATCCCACACTAGAGAGCTAACATCTCAGCTGAAAGCCTTAGAACAATTAGAAGCTAACTCACCTAGAAGGAGTAGACGGTAGGAAATAATCAAACTTAGAGCTGAAATCAATACAATTGAAACAAAAAGAACAATACAAAGAATCAATGAAGCTAAGATTTGGTTCTTTGAGAAAGTTAACAAGATAGATAAGTCCTTTGCCAAACTAATCAAAAAACAGAGAGAGAGTGTTCAAATCAAAAAATCAGAAATGAAAACGGGGAGGTAACAACAGATCCCCAGGAAATACAAAGAATTATCAGATCATATTTTGAAAATCTGTATTCCACAAAAATTGAAAACCTAGAAGAAATGGACAGCTTCCTGGACAGGTCCCATCTACCAAAATTAAATGAAGATCAGATTAATTACCTAAACAGGCCTATAACCCTTAAGGAAATTGAAGCTGTCATTAAAAACCTCCCCAAAAATAAAAGCACAAGCCCAGATGGTTTTAGTGCTGAAGTCTACCAGACATTCAAAGAAGAATTACTACCATTACTCCTCAGACTATTTCACACAGTAGAAACTGAAGAAATATTGCCAAATTCCTTTTGTGAGGCCACAATTACACTAATATCCAAGCCACTCAAAGACACAACAAAGAAGGAGAATTACAGACTAATTTCCCTCATGAATATTGATGTGAAAATTCTCAACAAAATTTTGGCAAACCATATACAATAGTATATAAAAGATATCATCCATCACGACCAAGTAGGCATCATCCCAGAAATGCTGGTTTAGGATACGAAAAACTGTAAAAGTTATCCATCATATAAACAAACTAAAGGAACAAAACCACATGATCATATCCTTAGATGCTGAAAAAGCCTTTGACAAAATCCAACACTCCTTTATGATTAAAGCCCTGGAGAGATCAGGAATACAGGAAGAATACCTGAATATAATAAAGGCGATTTACAAGACATTAACAGCCATTATCAAACTTAATGGAGAAAAACTCAAAGCAATCCCACTAAAGTCAGGAACTAGCCAAGGATGTCCTCTCTTCCTTTATCTATTCAATATAGTTCTTGAAGTTTTAGCTAAAGCAATAAGGGAATGAAAAGAGATTAAGGGGATACAAATTGGAAAAGAAGAAGTGAAACTATTTCTATTTGCAGATGATATGATTGTATACATAAGTGACTCACAAAATTCTTCCAAGGAACTGCTACACCTGATAAACACCTTCAGCAATGTTGCAGGATACAAGATTAACTCAAAGAAATCAGTATCCCTTGTATACACTAAAGATAGAAGAGCTGAAAAAGAAATGAGGGAAACATTACCCTTCATAATAGCTGCAAATAGTATTAAATACCTTGGAGTAACTATAGCCAACGAAGTAACAGAGTTATTTGACAAAAATTTTAAATCATTGAAGAAAGAAATTGAAGAGGATATCAGAAATTGGAAAGCTGTCCCATGTTCCTGGATTGGTAAGATCAACATAGTAAAAACGGCAATTCTACCAAAGGCAATCTACAGATTCAAAGCACTGCCCATCAAAATCCCAACACAATATTTTTGGACCTTGAAAGAACAATACTCCTTTTCGTTTGGAATAACAGGAAAGCCAGGATTGCCAAAACAATTTTGATCAACAAAGAATCCTCAGGAGGCATCACGATCTGTGACTTCAAGTTATTCTATAGAGCCACAGTAATAAAAATAGCATGGTACTGGCATAAAAACAGACTTGTGCATCAATGGAATAGATTTGAGGATCCAAACATTAACCCAAAAACCTATGAATACCTGATCTTTGACAAAGAGGCCCAAAACATTCAATGGAAAAAGGATAGTATATTTAACAAATGGTGTTGGCATAGCTGGATGGACGTGTGTAGAAAAATGCAAATAGATCCTAGCCTGTCACCTTGCACAAAACTCAAATCAAAGTGGATCAAAGACCTCAACAGAAACCCAGCTACTTTGAACTTGATAGAAAAGAATGTGGGAAATACACTTCTGCGAATTAGCACAGGCGACCACTTCCTAAATATAACACCAGTGGCACAGACACTAAGACCAACAATCAATAAGTGGGATCTCCTGAAACTAGGAAGCTTCTGTAAAGCCAAGGACACTGTCAATAGGACAAAACAACAGCCTACAGAATGGGAAAAGATTTTCACCAACCCTACAAGTGATAGAGGACTGATCTCGAAGGTATATAAAGAGCTCAAGAATCTAGAGCCCAAAACCTTGAATAACCCAATCAAAAAACGGGGTTCAGATCTAAAAAGGGAATTCTCAGCAGAGGAACTACGAATGTATGAAAGACACCTGTAAAAGTGCTCATCAAATCAAATGCAAATCAAAACAACTTTGAGATACCACCTGAAACCTGTTAGATTGGCTAAGGTAAAAGGCACAGATGACAGCCTATTTTGAAGAGGGTGTGGATCAAGGGGAACACTACTCCATTGTTGGTGGGAGTGTAAACTTGTTCAGCCACTTTGGAATGCAGTATGGCGGTTTCTCAGAAAATTGAGAATCAATCTCCCAAGGACCCAGCAATACCACTTCTGGGTGTATACCGTAAAAATGCACAGTCACACTCCAAAGGCATTAGCTCAACTATCTTCATAGCAGCGTTATTTGTAATAGTAAGAACCTGAAACAACCTAGATGTTTCTCAACTGAAGAATGGATTAACAAACTGTGGTACATCTACACAATGGAATACTACTCAGCAGTAAGGAAAAATGATATCCTACAATTTTCAGGCAAATGGATGGATTTGGAGAATATCCTCCTGAGTGAGGAATCACAAACTCAGAAAGATAAGCAGGGGATGTGCTCACTCATAGTGGTCTCTAAACAAACAAAGAAGAAAAAAGCCAAGCATACCGGAGCTGCAAACAACAACCACTGTACAGTTTGGGATCAGAAACACCCTGGACTGACCCTTTGTATCCTCTTCTACCTATAGGAACACCTGACTCACTCTTGAGGGAGGGGGGACAAA
>PVIH01017742.1:0-40819 GCA_004025045.1 Sigmodon hispidus | reverse complement strand
TCCTATGTGTTCATACATACTCCTCTACAATAAGAAGATCCTATGTGTTCATACATACTCCTCTACAATAAGAAGATCCTATGTGTTCATACATACTCCTCTACAATAAGAAGATCCTATGTGTTCATACATACTCCTCTACAATAAGAAGATCCTATGTGTTCATACATACTCCTCTACAATAAGAAGATCCTATGTGCTCATACATACTCCTCTACAATAAGAAGATCCTATGTGTTCATACATACTCCTCTACAATAAGAAGATCCTATGTGTTCATACATACTCCTCTAATGTGTTGAAACAGTTGATAGAAGAGGACATGGTACAGGAAGACGATGGTTCTTTTAAGAGATTATTTTTTAATTATGTATATCTTTGTCTGGTATATGTGCATGTGTGCAGGTGCAAAAGGATGCTAGAATGTGGCTGAAGTTACAGGAGGATAAAAACCTCCCAGCAACATAATGTTGGTACTACGGAGAAAGCAGCAAGGGCTCTTCCATGCTGAGCCATTTCTCCAGCTAAACAAAACTGCTAAGACAAAACTGCAGCACTTTAATGGAAACAGAGAAGCTACAAGTTTAGTAAGTGTGAAAATGAAGATTTACTGAGAATACTTAGATTTTATATCCATGAAAATAATAGAGCTCTTTATTATGTTTTTTAAGCAAGTTAAAATTCAGAAGAGACACTACCAAATAGTTGAGGTTGGATTTATTAGCAGAAATTTACTTTTATATAATAATTTTCCCTGGCATCCAAGAAATAAAGCTAATTGCTAAGCCAGGCTTTCTTTACCAAATTCATGTATCACACAAACTAAAAGAAAAGAAAATGTGTTTCCACTAACTCCATAGCTTCATGCAAAAAGTGAAAGACATGAAATTCCACATTTTAAATGAACAAGTAAGTTAAATATGTAAAAGAACCTGTTTGTCTGCAAATAAAACTTTACATTCCAGATCCACAAAGGCTGGTGTCTCCCAGCTCACATCTCATCAACATGGAGTCATGTGTCATGTTTTTCTTTCATTTACTCTACTTTTTTTTTTCTTTCTTTTCTTTCTGGCCCCAAGTTTTAGTGTTAGGTTGTTTGAGTTTATACTCCCTTGTGTTTTCTTTCCTAAGCAAATATTGCTTGTTTTTCTTCATTCTCTCCTGTGACAGCAGCATCCTCAGACCCTAAGGAGAGCAATCATGCCACATCAGCTACTGCACTATACAGATGTCATGTCATCAGCCAGAAAGGGCCATATCCAATAATGGGGGCATAGAAAATTAATTTGGAAGGCACAAGTTCTGTAATTGAAATTAAGTTGGCTTATAGTAGCACAGTTTACTCTTTAGACCAGACAGTGAGGGGAAGCTTCAAGGTCATGCAGACTGTAATCAGCATCCATATAAGTGACTTTACAGCTGCCTTTCAGGTTTGAGCTCTGTAAATCTTCCTATGGACTTGCTGCAGTTCTGTATGCTTTCTGAAGAGTACTGAGTATCCACACTCTAATTTTAAAGGCAAAGGCAGAGCGATATTAGAAAATTTGTTGTCAACCATCACTGGAATCACACTGAATTCTGTTTCAGGTTGTTATTTTTTTTTCCAAAATTTTGATGAAATGTTTTGCATGTTCTTGTTAAAACATCTCAAAGAAAGGCAAAATAGGTTTTGTCTTTTATATATTCATATTTGCTGCCAGCCATAAACGTTGTTTATGTGCATAGTTTTTTATATACCCGTACACTTTAATCTGTTGTTTTTAAATGCCAAAATTGTACTGTAAGTGTAATTTATAAATGATTCCAATTTTTCCTATTTTAACATCATAAAAAAGAACATGAAATTATAGCATAGGACAATGATAGCAGATAGGCTTATAAAGATAAAAATATAAACATTTGTTGGACTATATTTTGACTTTAAGATCTTTATCCTGCTAACCTACTCATTGACACTGCCTTAGAAAACAAAGGGGACAAACTTATTTGTGCTTTCTTCATTCAATAAATAACGTTTATTTTGTAGCCAAGGACCTTATAACAGAATCAAAAGAGTATTTTCCTACTGTCTTAAAGTTTCTACTGCTGAGATGAAACACAATGACTATAAAGCATGTTGAGGAGGAAAAGGTTTATTCAATTACACATCGCTGTTCACCACTGAAGGAAATCAGGACAGGAACTCAAAGAGGGCAGGATCCTTGAGGCAGGAGCTGATGCAGAGGTCATGGAGGGATACTGCTTACATGCTTATTTTTCATGACTTTCTCAGTCTTCTCTCTTATTCTCTTATAGAACCCAAGACCACCAGTTCAAGGATGGCACCATCTACAAATGGCCTGGGAACTCTCCCACTAATCACTAATTGAGTAAATGCTTTATAGCTGGATCTCATGGAGTAATTTCCTCAACTGAGGCTCTTTTTTCTCTGATGACTCTAACCTGTATCAAGTTAACTCATACAAACAACTAGTACACCTCTGAGTTAGTAGATACAGTAGAATTAAAATTGACTTGTGTTTATCTCAATGTGTTAGTCTTGCCCATTTGGTAGGTAGACTTCCATTTTATCAAAACCTTTTTCCACCTCACTGAACTCAGTTCTGCTGTTATTAACCACTCAAATGTCATAGACTGTTTAAGACCTCCAAACAATTCCTTTTCCTGCCTTGCCCCACGTATTTCTGACTACATCTTAGTAGTCAACACTGAGAATGTGACCAAAATTTATCACATGTCTATCTACCTCTAGCTCCATGTTTTAGGTTCTTTAAAATCATGGGCACAGTTGTCTTATTCCTCATATAGTGCACTGGTAACTATTCAACAAATAATACTTTTTAATTCACCAAAAACTTAATGCCTAGTTTAATGTCCAAGTTAATTTTAATAATTAGAGAAATATCTAAAGTAAAATTTTAATAATAAAGTTATTATACATATAATAACAAAGTTGAAAAATAAAAATATTCATAAAGTCTCACACTATAGTTAAACCAAACATATAAAAATGTGCCTTATTACCATTATTTTTAATTTTTAAATGTTTGTACTTCTTACATGTATTAATCTTTTGATTACAGGTATATATGTATACTACATATATGCAGTGTCCCTGAAGGACAGAAGAATATTCACATCCTCTACAACTAGAGTTATAGATGATTATAAGCTGCCAAGTGGGTACTGGGAAGCAAACTCAGGTCCCCTGCAATCACAGCCGGTGCTCCTCCTCCTGGCTAAGCCCATTCTGCAGCCCCACGGTCTAATTTGAAACAACATCAAAGATGTCTTTCCATAAATTTAATGAAATGTATTCTTATATCCCTGATACTTGAAACATATATTGGCAACTGAAACAATATCATGGAGTTAAAATGCCCAAAATTAACATATTTTTCTCATTTATACTAAAAGATTATCTGACAAATATTTTCTTTTGTTCTTACTTTTTCTTCTTTTTTTTGTTTTTCAATATATATATATTGGATTTGGTAAGTAGAAAAGTTACCAGAAGGTTCTTGGTTTATATTCCTGCTGAAGATGCTTGTGGCGTGAATCTTGTGGAAATTACAACAGTGTGGAATACACTGTAAGCTGTAACAGTGGCTTTTCCTTCTTTGTATAAACAGTGCTAACAACAGTGGAAACATTTACTGAGCAGATATGATGCACCTGTAATATGCATTTTATACCCAGAACAATAAAATGTCCCTCTATTCTCATATTGAGGTGATTACCAGAAGCACTTGTCCCTGTAATAGAAATTTTAGTTTTGTATTACATAATGCTACTAAATAAATTGAGCAGTTTGTTTATATGCAATAGGAAGGAATAGCACTTACTGTGACCTCTTATTGACAATGCATTTAATCATAGCCAGTCCAACTGTGACAGAATATTTGATATTATACCACTGCCAGGGTTCTTATACTAATAGAATGGCAGTACATCTTGCCAACACCCACATTACTATGTCCTTGCTGCCTAACAGTGTCTCTCACAGTGATCTGTGAAACACTAGATTCTTTTGAAACAGTAAGTATTGAAAGGAAGTTTTAGTAGTGAATGGTTCAAGAGCCCTGTATTATACTATATTATGTTTGTTTATTTACTGTGTTATACCTCAAATTTTTAATAGGCCAAAAAGAAACTACAGTATGTAAAAATTTCAACATTATAAAACTATGGAAACATAAGCTTACCATTAATATTTAGAAAATATTTGTAAAATATTGCCTACTGCATAAACACCCATCTTTTTTTTCCTTTCTCCCCCTCTGTCCCACCCTTTCTCTTTACCTCTCTCTAGCTTCACCAGGCCCCAGCTCTTTCACACACAACAAAATACTCATGTTCTGCATCCTATTATTCAAGGGGACATTACACAACTTGTCAATAGAGAGCTCTGCAGTCTTTCCCCACAGAAGACTCTGAACCTCATCTCTTTGCAACCTGTGTTAGAAACAATGTGGTTCTCCATTAGCTATCAAAACTGAAGCAGCATTACTTTAAGGTGGGCCTCTTTATGACACCCCACCCATCTAATCTCTGTGTCTTATTACATTCATCCTTCAGTTTGCCTTTTTTTCAGGCTCTAGAAACCAATAAGTCTATTTATTTGTCTCGGTCTGCACTGCCTCTTGGCCTACAGGAGAAAAAAGGTGTCAGCACTTTGAGCTTCAAGTCTACCTTCCTGGGTCTGATTTTACTTTTGCAGCCTCATTCTTTATCAGAACTTTGTGGGATGAAATTGCTCAGAAAAGGGCCACTGGAAGACACAAGTTGCCCTTGTGTAATGCAAAGTATTTCCTTTAAGTTTTCAAGATCTTTCATAGATGAGAAAACTAAATCAATTAAAATACAGTACTGTAGCAGAAAATTACACAACCGTAAAGACATATCTATTTAAAGGCATCAAAACTAAAGCTCAAATCCCACATCAATTCTCATAACCTAATAGTGCGAAACTTCAATACCCCACTTTCACCTTTGGATAGGTCAACTAGACAGAGATTCAACAGAGATATAAGGAGTGTAACAGAGGTTGTCATGCAAATGGATTTAATAGATATTTATAAAAGCTTCCACTGAAACGCAAAGGAATATACATATTTCTCAGTACCATATGGAACTTTCTCTAAAATTGACCAAATAATAGGTCATAGAGCAAGTAACAATAGATACAAAAGAGTGGAAATTGTCCCTTATCATATCAGACCACCAGGGCTTAAAGTTAGAGTTCAACAACATCAAAAATCACATAAAGCCTATATCTCATGGTAAGTAAACAACACTCAACTGAACCACCTCTCTGTCAAGGAAGAAATTAAGAAAGAAATGAAAGATGCCCTAGAATTTAACAAAAATGAATCCACAATGTACCCAAACTTGTGGAACACAATGAAGGCAGTCTTGAGAGGAAAACTCATAGCACTAGATGCCTATATAAAAAACCTACAGAAATCCCACACTAGAGAACTATCAGCACAGCTGAAAGCCTTAGAACAATTAGAAGCAAACTCACCTAGCAGGAGTAGATGGCAGGAAATAATCAAACTTAGAGATAAAGTCAATACAATTGAAACAAAAAGAAAAATACAAAGAATCAATGAATCAAAGAGTTGGTTCTTTCAGAAAGTCAACAAGATAGATAAAACCTTATCCAAACTACCCAAAAAGCAGAGAGAGAGAGAGAGAGAGAGAGAGAGAGAGAGAGAGAGAGAGAGAGAGAGAGAGAGAGAGAGAGAATCCAAATCAATAAAATCAGAAATGAAAAGGAGAACGTAAAAACAGACCCCCATGAAATCCAGAGAATTATCAGGTCATACATTGAAAATCTATACTCTATAAAAATGCAAAAACTAGAAGAAATGGACAACTTTTTGGACAGGTACCAAAATTAAATCAAGATCAGATTAAATACCTAGAGAGACCTATCACTCTAAAGGAAATTGAAGCTGTCATTAAAGGCGTACCAAGTAAAAAATGCCCAGGTCCAGATGTGTTATGTTTAGGGTTCTAATCCTAACAGAGTTCTGACATTCAAAGATGAGCTATTACCAATACTCCTCAAACTGTTTTACACAGTAGAAATTGAAGGAATATTGCCAAACTCTTTTTATAAGGCCACAATTACTCTAATACTTGAGCCACTCAAAGATACAACAAAGAAGGAGAATTACAGACCAATTTCCCTCATGAATATTGATGCTAAAATTCAAACAAAATTCTGGCAAACCATGCACAACAATATATAAAAAATATCATCCACCATTATCAGTAGGTTTCATCTCAGAAATGCAGGGATGGTTCAACATACAAAAAATCGTAATTGTCTTCCATCATTTAAACAAACTGAAGGAAAAAAAATGATCATATCCTTAGATGCTAAAAAAGCCTTTGACAAAATCCAACACTTCTTTATGATAAAAGCCCTGGAGAGATAAGGAATACAGGGAAAATATCTGAATATAATAAAGAGGATTTACAAAAATCTGACAGCCAACATCAAACTTAATGGAGAAAATCTCAAAGCAATCCCACTAAAATCAGGAACTAGTCAAGGATGTCCTCTCTCCCCTTATCTATTCAATGTAGATCTCCAAGTTTTAGATAAAGCAATAAGAGAACAAAAAGAGATTAAGGGGATAAAAATTAGAAAAAAAGAAATAAAACTATCTCTATTTGCAGATGATATTGTATACAAAAGTGAACTAAAAAGGGAATTCTCAGCAGAAAAAATACAAATGGCTGAAAGGCACAAACCCAAAAAAAGTAAAGGATGCCCAAGCTGCAATCCACTGTTTTCTCTTGAGCTTTCCTAGTCTCCTATCACTCCACTCTATGTTTCCTTACCATGACTACAGAATCTTTGTCATGTTTGGTCTCCATTGTAAGTCTGATTTTAGATTTATTTAAATATTTTATCTGCAGTTATTCCAAGTGGATGTAAATACAATAAAAACTATGTAGTTTTCTTTTTAAAATAACATACCCCTAGGAATTCTAAAAGAACCCTTAATCATAGAGGAAATGTTATAATTAGCATAATTTATTGTCCAAATAACAAAAAAAGTTTATATAAAACATGTGATGAAAAATACCATTCTTATACTTTATTTATTTAGCTCTTTTTGATTTGTTTTGATTTTAGACAAATACCAAACCATTAAGATTAAATATTAATGACAAATTTAAAACTATCATTATTAGCCATTACACTTTTTGGTTATAAATTTTTAGTCCATATTTGCCTATTTAAAAGCATTTTATAAACAATAAGATTTAAATAAATCCAGTATGCAAGATAATTTAGCACATGCATATAATCCCAGGACTTAGAAGGTTTAAGCAGAAATCAGTCTAGCCTATATAGTGAGACTCAGTCTCAATAAACTAAGAAAAATTAAAATTAGATACATAAAAAAAATAACTTGATCAATTTTTTCTGTAGATAGTGGTTTTTACAGGTGCAGCTGACCTGGAGGGCATTTTGGACATCACCCCTGGGTAGAAGCCAGTGAAGCTTACCTGTGGTCACTCCATGAACTACTCCTTCCTTAGTTTTGGAACCTGAAAAACAAGGTAATTGAACACGTAAATCTTAACCTATCCTTGGATTTCCAGACAGCCAGTTAAAATATCTCAATATTTATAAGTTTTGTTCAAAGATAACCTGAAAAGATAAGCAAAACCAAAGACACTAAGCCCACTAAACTGAGGAGATCCAGCCACCGGAACATGTGAAAGCTAGCAGAGGCCTCCCCGGGTTCAAGGAGAAGGGTGGAGAACATAAGTAACATGCAGTGAGTTGAGTTAGCAGTATAAAAGTCCTGTGCTGTTCCAGTGGGGTGATCATAGACAACAACAGGCCATCGTGTCACTCAAATAGCAACGAGAGAGTTTAATGGTGCTTGTCAAAAAGATTTGACAAATATTTTCTATGTTTTTATGGTTTAGGGTTGTTGTTAGCTTGCTTGCTTTTCTGTTTGTTTGAGACATAGCCCTAGCTGTCTTCAGCTCAATCCATAGACCTGGCTGGCCTTAAACTCACAGATCTGCCTGCCTCTGCCAACCTAGTGCTGGGATTAAAGGTATATGCCGACATACCCAGCAAGATCTGACAAATATTGGAGGTAACAGAGATGTGTAATCTGACCATAACATGTAACTATGTATGGAAACATCATAAGGGCCCTCACTGATAGGCAAATATTTTGTGCATTTATGTGTCAGATAAATATAAACTTAATTTTCAAAAGGGAAAAAGATTTTCACAAAATTTTTTATCAAACCCTTGCATGATACTTCATATACCACCTTACCAAAGGGGAAAAGTGGAATAGCACAGGGAAGACTTGGAGGACAGAGTTGAAAATGCTGAGGAGCACAGCAGGATAGAGAGTGGTCAAGCCACAACAAACAGAAGAAAAGAAGGTGTCAATGTCTGTCCAACCTCTGGTATGAGTTTACCTCACTCAGTCTGTGAACAAGTCATCAATGTCTATTTCATAGAAAAGGAAATTAAAATTCACATGTAAGTGACTTGTGTAAAATTAAGTAACATCGTGTTATGGGTACAATCAAACTATGTCTGCACAAAAGATAGGAATCTCACCTACCTACACCTTATCCATTACTAAACAAATGATTTCACATATTCTTAAAATCAAGTTTGTAAAGCCTTTTAATCACAACTTCTAATCTCTCTAATGTTGAGTTTTTGGTAAAATTCACATCTTTCAAATTGCATGATTTTCTTTTTTTTGAGATTGAGGTTTATTTGAAAAATTCTGTTTCTTAAATATGTCTTTTCTTTCATTCATCATTGAAGAATAGCTGAGCTGATTCTATAATGTGTTAGGGTTGAGTGTTCAATTAAGCATGGGTGTACAACTTATCATTTTTGTATGCTTCCAGAAGTGGCATGGCTAGAAATTTTATTTATAATTTTTTGAGGATTCTCTCTGCACACTTCATTGATCTTCAGTCAGTCATAGTGAAGAACGAAATGATATGTGTAGGAAAATGGATGGCTCATTATGTTAGTGAAATGTACTAGCTCACAAAGATAATTATGGCATCATATTTTTCTCACATATGCAATGTACAGTGATTGCAAAAGTACACAAAAGCAACAAGGCACTACTAAAGATGTGGAGAGGAAGGATAAAGGAAAGAAAGAATAATGAAGTGGGGGTTCTGGTCAAAGTGAATACACTCATTGTAAATGATCATGTTGCATATACTTACATTAAAATGTTTTTATGGGCCAGTACCATGAACAATAAACATACACAATAAAAATAAAACAGCAGTAATAACAAAGGAATATAAAAATGATCATCTCTGCAAACAATAAAAGTCTGAGCAATAGAAGGGCATATATATATGTATAACAAATGTATGTGTGGGAGAATCACAATGAAACTTCTCACTTTGTACAACTAATACCCACAGTTTTCATATACACTATATATGTAATATAAATTTTAAGTGGAAGTTATCCTATAGGGCTGAAGACATAGTTCTTATTACAGCAATGTTTTCATATGCCCAAGGCTTTGGATTTGATTCCCAATATTAACAAGAAAAGAAAGAAGAGAAGAAGAAGAAAGAGGGAAAGAGAGGAGCATTAGCTACCATAATCCTATCTAGACACAGAAGAATGTGAAGGATAAAAGGATATAAGAATATATAAACTGAAAAATATTATGGTCTGTACATAGAAAGAAATTTAGTAATCTGTATTTTCAAATGCACTATTGAGAACAAAACCACACCATATACATGGCTTCCTACAGGCCAAGTGCACAGTAAATATAAAGTACAGATGTTGACACTGGTAATAATTCCATGTACAAAATTAAGTCAAAAATCAAATTATTCTGTTTTGTGATAAACACCAGGACCAAATGTAAAATGTGGGAAAAAAGATTTATTTCAACTTGCAATTTAGAAGGGCATCATCAAAGGTAACTGCAGTGAGAACACAGCATGGCAGGAATATGCAGGCAGGAGATGATGTGGAGGCTTTGGAGGAACAAAGCTTACTGGCTTGCTCTCGATGTCTATTTTCCTTTAGAAGCCAGGACCAACTGAACAGGAGTGGTGCCACTCAAAACGGGCTGGGCCCCTCCTCCATCAGTTAGCAATCAAGAAAATGCCCTGGCAGAAATTCCACAGGTCAATCTAATGAACGCAATTTCTCAGATGATTTTTTCTTCTTCCCAGCTATCTCTATTTTGTGTGACATTGGCAAACATTAACTACAATATGGGGTGATTTCTAATTCCAAAATTATTTAAACTTCAGATATGCATTTTTACAATCTGAATAAATATTATCAATAAGATGATCTAAGTACGTGTATGGAAGTATGTTAAATAAAGTATGGAATTTCTTTTCATGTATAGGCAAAGCCTTAAGTGAAATTTTATATATATATATATATATAATACTTAAAAGTATATTTGTAAAAGAAGTCAATTCAACTTCTCACTTTAATAAAAGCACATGTAGGAACTCTTATTTCAAAAAAATAAAGACCCCCCACAGTACAAGGTCCAGGTTTCAATATTTACTTCCCCAAAGAACAACCCAAATCCACATCATCATCTTAGTAAAAGGATTGCAGCGAATAGTTGAAGTGAGGCCCCCAGCATTGTGTTTAATGCATGATGCAGACTCAGTGAGAACTCTGGTTCTTACAAACTCTCACATCTCTTTAGAAATGAAGAGCTGAAGTTGGAAGAACAAGGCAGATCACCAAATGAAAAGCAGCACAGAGTGAAGGGAAGGGCATACTAGCTGGCATGAACAGGCATGCTCCAGTGTTTAACATGTGTGCTGTCTATGTGTACTTCGCAGGCACTGTTCATTTTGCAGGGTACTCTAGAGCTGGTGTAGTGCACATGACCTAATAATGAAAGGGTAAACTACATAAGCAGAGGAAAGCTTAGGGATATTATTCAAATAATTAAACCTTCTGAGTCATTTATAAGTATGCGGAAAAATGATAAAATATTAAAACAAATATTTATCTTACATCTTGTAGATTAAAATTTTATGTTTTGGTAAAGGAAATATATAAAGCTGTATCAACAGTGTTTGCCCTCTTCTTGTTATATATGCCTTATGGAGTGGGTATCTTTTTCATGTCCTATAGAGTTGTGAGGAGTAGAGTCCACAATGGAGGGAGGGCAGGACAGCAGAAAAAACTGAAACCTTACTTCTGATCCAAAATCAACAAACCAAGAGCACACTGGGAATAATGGGTAGCTTTTCAAGTGTTACAGCCTGCTCCTGTGACACTCCTTCTCCAACAAGGCCACACCTCATGATCCTTTCCAAACATTTCCACTTGCTGGGACCAAACTCATGAACCTCTGGGTAGCATTATCATTCAAACCACAACTCTTTATGTCATAATAAGTCCCTGATAATTTCTCTAGCATGCTGTTAGATAGCATTATTTTCAATTGCTTTTGATATATTATTACGTCCTCAGTGTATGCTTACATATTCATAATATGTAAATAGTATTTTAACTGCATACATACTATCTAGGACTATAGTAAAGACCACATCTGCTATCTCTACTCTGTGTCAAATTGACAAACACTAAGCAGACATGAGGTAATTGCTAATTCCAAAATTATTTAAAATACAGTCGTATATTTCTGCAATCCAAATTGTCAACTGTTTCTTTTATAAAACAATTACTTGCAGCATTTTTCACTTTATTGCTTTGATATATATGCCTTCACCTCAGTTGGTCAGGTTTTTTTTTTTCTGGAATGCATTTCTGTGAAATATCACACGGATTCATTGCCAGGAGAAAATAGACAACACATCCAGAGGTGTTCCCTTTTTCAAGAATTGTGTAACAGATGGAAGGTGGCAACACATCAACAAATTCTGAAAGAAGTGATATGACTTGGTCACCTCTTATAATGGGCTTTGGTTATTTGTGGGATGATTCAGAGGGTGAAGAGCTAGCAGTAAAGTTTGTACCTTGCATAATTGCTCTTAAATTATTCACTGCAGTAGCAGATATTTAAATTGTATTGTCTGGGGTGGGTGCTGTTAAAAATCACAACTGGAATTTGAATATACTGCAGAACAAGTAGTAGAACAGCTTGTGTAGGCGAATGCTCTCTTCCCTATCCTTCATCTACACTCCCCACAACCTTTCATGCCATAATTAATAGGAAGAAATGCTCACTGCTGCTCCCTCGTTTGTCTTCTCTGCCTCAGCATTAGGGAGAATTTGACAGTTGATAAATCATAGAATGTCTTTTAAATGGAAAACAAACAGCAGTCAGATGAAGGTGCTGTATCTCAAAACAATACTTCACCTTTGTTTTCAAGTTATAAATGATAATTTACCTTCAGTTTGCAGGTGAACTCTTAGAATGCATAGCTTAAAAAGTAGGTGTCAAGTGATATGAAGGAAGATAAGGAAGCTGGAAGGCAGCATAGATGATGAATTCTCTGAGCTGGAGTGCCCTGCCCACAACCATTGTTTGGGGGGATAGCACAAGGGTGCAGACTGGGAACATCTGTGAGCACCCTGCTATACCATTGTTTTAGATGTTGGACTCTAACCAGTAAGTCTCACCTGTGAGACTTTAGAGTTGGATGTGTGGCCACAGCTGCTCAGCAAGCCGTGAAACAGAATTGGAAGGTGATTTTTCTTCAACTTAATACTTATAAAATTAACATCATGTAAAGAAAACGTTTTCATTTTAATCTCAGTGTATAATTATGTATCATGCTCTTGAGACTGTTGTTTATGAAACTGAATTCTTATGCAAATATCACAAAGAGAAACAGCACATTGTCTACTGTAGCAGTTCTTCAGTGACTTAAAAGGTAGCTTGTTCAAGGCATTTGTTATGAGGGAATGAGATGAGGTGAGGCTTCTGGCAAGCCTTTTTAGCTGTAAGTGAAATTTAAAAACTTTTCTTTAACTACTTCTAATCTTTTTTTTTTTTAAAATCTTTTGATTTTCTACTACAAAGATCAACCTCAGTGCTGCATGCATACAGACAAGCACTGTGCTGCTGAGCCATAGTTCCAGCCCAGATTATTTCTAATTCTTCAGGCTAAGTATTGACAATAGTTTTACATACTGGATGAAAGATTAAAAATAAATCATGTTGGAAAACTAATTGTTGATTTGAACAGCTTCTCTGATGAAAGCCAAGGTTCCCAAATATAAAAGTGCACGCAGTTACACATGTCCACAAAAGCTCTCATAGAAATTGCATTCCTGTGAATTAAATGCTTATGAAAAAGAGAAGGAAGGCCAAAGACATTAGGTAACTTCCTCAAGACCCTAAAGATAGAAGTGAAGGACTTTGGATTAATTTATATTTGTAAAATAGCAAGTCCATAGTCCAATTTCGTTTCACTTTTCTATAGCCTCTGAGTTAACTCTATCTTACTGTTTTGATAAACAAAAAACTGAAACAGTGACACACTGATCATTGCATACGGTTGCTTCCACACTTTAATAGTAGAGCTGATTTTTTAACAGAGTTGCCAAAATAAGTTTGAACATTAACAAAGTTGGCCAAATGGTGCACTATAATTCTTATCGTCACACCTCACTTTTCATTCTAAATTCTATGCGTGTGTTCAGTTTTTAATTAGATTCTAGAACATAACCAGCAGTTGATTAATGATATACATGTTAAATATAACAGATGTTGATATTTATAGTAACATTAAACATATTGAAAAATTACACTTTTCATATAATTGTCTCACAATGAGCAACAAAATTAATCTTTGAAAAATAATTTTTTTGCTCAAAATTTTATTTGCCCAAATTCACAATTAACAATGAAACACCTGAGTGTTTTACTTGATAAAAATTTGTTTATTATTTGGACAAAGTAATAGCCTTCTAGATTCTTTTAAAATTAGTGGTCTAGCCAGGAGGTTGTGGCATATGTGGCTTTAATTCCAGCACTTGGGAGGCAGAGGCAGCCAGCTATCTGTGTATTTGAGGCCAACTTGGTCTAGAAAGCAAGCTTCAGAACAGTCAGAGCTACAAAGAAATGCTGTATCAAAAAATACCAAAGGAAAAATGAAAGAAAATTAGTAGTCTAAAAAGAACATATATTTATTAAGTAACTGAAGTTTAAAAAAAAAAGTCATGATCCTGTAATTGTAATTGTGGGACACTTAAGCCCTCCCCCCAAACTACATATAACTGATTTTATAATCTGAATTTTATCTAAACCATCATACTTCACTGCTCACAAAAGAAGTATTTAGCTCACTTGCACATAATATTCACTTCAAAACTTTCTGAAAGGATGTTTCTTCAAGGTAAAAATAGTTAAATCAACATGAAAATAATCCTTGAAGAATAAGCAAAGGTGAGCTGACAGAAATTTTGATGAGAAACATTTATAAAAATGTTTCTAAGATTAATTATCCCCACTAATCTGTTGGAGATTCAGCACAGCTTCCCTCTCTTGATACTTGTCAGTGTGGCCTTCTGGTTATCCAGGGTCACCTGGTCTGCTTCATTTCCATATGAATGTTGACCCTGGGCCTGTAACCAAGATAGATGTCCCCAAAGAAGGTGGAAAAGCTCAGAGAAGCAAACAGGGGCAAGTGAGTCATCCATGTGTGCTCCTGTGTGCACCTGTGACTCTGCTGCAGATGAATGTGCGCATGGATCATTTCTTTTATCAAACCACTGGAAGTGCTGTGTAAGCCTGCCCCAAATTTAACACAGGAAAAGATGCTGAAAAGAGAGTGTTGACCTCTGTTTCAAGGTATACACTTGGGCACAAAAGGTACCAAGTATCAACCTCTTATTGTTCCCTGGATGCACCATCAGGCACATGACTACACAAACACTGCTGGAACACCTTGAGCTTCATCTCTAAAGGGAGAGTCACTGAAGACAACTTGCTGTTTTTCTATTTGGGGGCCAAAGTAGGTATATTTTCACCCATATTAAATACAATCACACTAAAGTCTTACTTTAAAAATTATAATTCATTAAAATTAGAAAGCATTATCTATAGTGATGATGGAAAAAAGCCAAAGTCCCATGAGTCTTTGGGGCTTGTTGTTTTGTTTTATATTAGGATTTCACATAGCCTAGACTGACCCTGAATTCACCAATTAAGTTCAAGAAAACCTTCAACTCCTGATCCTTGGGCTTCCACTTCCCAAACGTCTGCATTACAGGCATGTCCCATCATGCTTGGTGCTGGAAATTGGGTTTTATTCGTAACCTCATTCTTAGTTAGTTTTCATAGGTTGCCAATTTTTAAAAATCCCAATATAATCACACACAGAAGCAATGATAACTGAAATAAAAGCCCAAAGTAAATGACAAAATCAAGTATTCTAAAGAAAAGAAAACGTTTTTCCCATTCGTTTCTGAAAGCCGATATGCAAGTTCCCATTCTCTCACCTCCACATATCTGCCGCTCTTCGGAGAAGCAGGGACGCACATGGATCAGACAGCACGCACCACCACCACTGAATTAGTAGCCAGCCCAACTCATCAGTCACAGAGTTGATACCTACCTACATAGAGGACTCCCTCCTTTGTCTTTCCAGCAGCTTCTGCCACACCCTGCTTGGTTTTTTCAGCAGCAGCCACAACTCCTTCCTTGGCCTTGGAAAGTCCTTTCATGAACACATCCATGGCTCAAGATGTATTTTCCTCCCAACTAGAAAATACACAATACATTTTGAATTAAAAAAAAAAAATGTGGGTAAAAGAGAACATGATTAAAACATCTAGGGTGAGAAAAATAAAAAAATACAGAACGAAATCAATAGAGATCCTCTCTCCTTCATCCCTGTCTAAGTGTGCATTCAGGTTTTTGTTTGTTTGTTTTAAGGACTGGGCATGATTTTGCTTGTTTGTCAAATTTAAGAAAAGTCAAGCTACTTAAGACTGGGATGGATCCAGATTGATCAACTGGCAGTTCTTACAGCAGTTGAGAAGTTGAGTTCATGGGAAGATGTTTGGCTACCCCATCAAGTTTCCATGGCCCAAAGGTGACACTCTAAATAAGCTTATCTAGAAAACAAATGGGGGGGATAAGAATAAAAGGACCCAGAGGACGATTAGGAAGTGGTGGTTAGTCTTTGTAAAGGAGAGGGAGGGGAACTGCTCCCTTCCAGACGAAAGCAAGCCAACTGCCAGCACCCCAGTCTTTCTAATCTAGCAACACCTTCCACCCACCACTATCTGCCCTGAGCAGCTGTCCATACTCTTTAGCAGTCTCACTTCAGCGCTGCTCAACCTAGGGCACTATCCTCAACTAGAATCACATAGAAGACCCTGCACCCTTGTCCATTAACCCCTTATCACCTGTTGCGGAGTATCCGTGTCACTTATATTAATCGCTGGCCAAATGCAGCCTTTTACAGATAAATGCGCCCAGGGTGGGGGATGAAAGTTAGATGCTCATGTTTCTCCCAACACCCAGCACCCAACACGAAACATCCTGGCGTTTCCGCTCGAAAAAGCAGATGCCACAGGCAGCCTGGTCTTTCCTTCCGGCTTTGGGAGATGCAAGGGCAAGTCTCCAGCGGGAATAAAGCCAAGTAATGTACTTTCTACGCTCTGGCCATATCCCCACTGCCAAGGTACCCACAGCTGATCTCCTCCAGGCGTCCGGACTCCTCTTAGCCAGGGTTTTCCAGGACCCCACAAAGCTGCCGCTATCTACAGGTACTTACCGGCTCTCTTGGCTTCAGCAGAATTTCGATTCGTCCTCTGTCCACTGCTCTAATGTCAATGGCAGCGGGTAGGAACGCTCTGGGCGGAGGGGCTGGGGCAGGGGCAGCACCTGCTGGTCTCCTGCCGTCTGCTGCTGGGCGCTCTAGCTCCCTGGCTCCTCCACGTCGCCCCCGCAGCTGATTTGTCAGCGCCTCTCCCCGCCCCTCGCCTGCCTCCTGCCTTCGCCCCTTTGCTGGGGAGGGATGGGATGGAGATGCGTGACGGCTGCAGCTACATCGAGCACGCTTCCCAGGAGGAGGGAGGAGAGGATGGCCTGAGCTTCTGTTCGAGTTCAGGGACTCTGGGTTTTATATTCAGGCTGAACTTGAGCGATGTCTGTCCTGCCCACCTACCCCTTTCCTGGCCTCCGCCAGTTTCATGTTCCTCTCCGCGACCCTTCCTCTGGGAAAGAGCTGGGACGTGGGCACAGAAGGCTGGACCGCCTGAAACTGCCTGTGTGTGTCGAGTCGTGCCTTGGGAAAAGAGTACACACCCTTTGGGTTGCTTTTGTTCATACAGTCTGAGATTTCCACTTGCTTTATTTAAGCCTGCAGGGACCTAACAGGGTTCAGAGTGTGAAGAGGAGGCGACTAAGGAAGAGTTACAGGTCGAGAAGGCAAGGGGAGTCTCAGCAAATCCTCTTTCTGACTCCACTATCACCATTTTCTTTTCCACCAATCAGCAGCTGCCAGGCGCTGATTTTTCCCATCTGTGGAGCAAGGAATAAATATCCCCCAACCGTCGGAAACCAGCTGCCTGCCTCGAGTTGTTTTTGCTCTTGAAATGTGGCTTTCTGTAGAGAACCCCATTCAGTCTTCAGAAATAACGCCTGTGAGATTCATCCTTCAGGAAGATCAGAGGCAGTTCTTCCTCTGCTCCCACTGAAAGGCAGGTTTTGCACACCTTTTACCTTTCAGACTTCAGGCTGCTTGGAGCTCCAGCTGACAAACCCTTCTTCCAGCACACGCGCAGATGCGCACCCTTCAAGACAATTTTGTGTGTGTGTGTGTGTTGCTTAACACATCTCGACTTCTTTCCGAGCTGAGCAGAATACCTCTGGTCCTATAGCTGACGAGAGAGCCAAGCTCCTCCCCCAGTGGAATGCTGCTGCTATCCTTATGTTCTGAACTTGTATTGCGCTCTAGAAACAAAATCAAGCTTTTGCTGCATTTAAAAAAAAAAAAAGTTTTAGTAAAAAGAAAAATGCTTTTGATCTTTGCATTCATGATTTTTAAATTATAAATAATAAAGACAAAATCAAAAACACATTTGGAAACAAGGGAGAAGCAACTCATATGGGCTATATAGAAAAGAAGGAGGTAGAATCACACACACTTGATGAGTAGAGACAATGTGACCAAATTCCATTGCTTAAGCACCTTCATGCATTCAGTAGCATCAAATATTGTGTTTACTTGAAATTAGAGGAGAAAGGTGGTGTTCCTGGATCAGGTCGGATCTTGGGTCCTGATATCCCCAGTGAAGTAGGTTAGGACACCTGTCCTCAAAACGGCTAGCTAAAGAGATATATAAATAATAAAATATGAGGAAAGGAGTCTAGTTAACATGTCCACATAAAGAAGAGTAACAAAGAGGTCCAGCACCTCCAAGATCATCTTTGGAGTCCTAATAAGTTTCAGGCTTGAATAGATAGCAGGAAGTTTATCTCACCGAGCAGTCCTGGTCCAAGTATGATTGCAGCCCTAACTGCTATCCATGCCCAAGTCTCTTCTACAAGGTGGTCTGGATTGTCTAGAATCAAATATTTTCTGTGAGACATGCTGTCCCTATACCAGGCAAAAGACTTCAACTTTTTTCTTCCCCTAGCAAATTCCTTTTCAATTTCAATTTCTTGTTCTATTGTCCAGTAGTCTGAAGCCAGACGAAAAGACACAAATGTCTCTTTAGGAGAACGTCTTGACAGCCCTGCTTTGGTTGAACTTAGAAGCTGGTTCTCTGACTATCAGAACATGGACAAGTTATATTCTATGCTTTGCTCAATTTTCTCTTATAAAAGGGAAAATGAGCTGTGACGATGCCTCTCTGAAATTTGGTTATGCAAGATATTTAAACATATATACAGTGGTGAAAATTACATTCCTACATGAATATTACCTGCTCTACAATTCTTCAAAGCATGATTTTGTGCCATCAATGTGGACATTTTGTCTATAATAGTTCCTCTTCTTATTGAAGTTTAAGCTTTATGCATTTTTCAATCTGTGAACATTCCAGAACACATTCATATATATGAGTACAACTGAAATACCCTCAATGATATCAGATGTTGTTCTGTATTGAAATATAGTTTATAGAGTTAACTGTGCATGTATTGTATCTCCCAGTTTTTGAAAACTAAATGTAATAGTATAACTTACACCATTTTGAGGAAACTATTACATCACCTAGAATTTCCCTTGTACCCTTTTTTAAAAAATACTAAAAACTAAGCAGTACTGGTCAAGGGGTGGTTTCTGCCTTATATATTGTCTAGCTCCAGTATCTTGAGCTTTATGGTCTGGCCAATAGTATACCCTGTGCAAAATCACGAAAAAATTAAAAAGAAATTTGAAAAAATAATTTTCATCATTTTGAACTACACTTATATTTCTTTTTTATTCTACTCAGAGTCACTGACTATGACCTTTGTTTGTTTCAGTCAGCATAATGTATTACTTATATCAGTAGTTCACTGCTTTCTTTCTTTATTACTGCCAATAGTGCATTTTCACAGTGAATTATAAAACTCAGCTGGATAGACTACAGTGACAATTCTGTTATATATTTCATAGTATGACATATTTATAAGTTCACAGGGATCTCCTTAAGCTCTGGTGTTTTTGGTTAAAAGAGAAATAAAATGGCAAATAATCCAGACTCAGCCCACCAATGAGGGAAGCAATAGGATGGCTCTGCTTCCTACAACATAGCGTAACTCCACATCTGTATTCAGTGGTTTATGACTGACAAAGGACCAAGGAACTGTGCCATTTAATCATAACAAGGGGATAAATTTAGTTTTGTATCACTTCTCTAGACAGGAAAACTGGAGCACCAAGAGTGCATTGGATTCAGTCCACTTCACTGAAGAATTGAATCTGAGATAATGTAGCAAGCTTTTCTGGAACAAACAATCCTCTATCATTAAAAATGACTCTCTAAAGTCTTCCAGGTCAGGGATGAAAAGAAAAAAGGTAGAACCCCACTGTGTTCAAATGTGAATATGACCATGAAAAATCAGGAGCATAGGTTCTCAAGAAGCATGGGAACCTTTGGAATATCTATATCAGTGGTCTTAGGTGTTGGGAAATTATTTCTGCTCCATCTACACACGCGTGCACACGTGCACACACACACACACACACACACAAACACACACACACACACGACATACTAAAATGATATTTTGACCATTTTCAATTATTGTTATAGTTCTGTCTTATTTTTCTACACCTTAAAATGCTGTGAGCACAGTAGGCATCTGTTTTAACTGTGATGTTACTGAAAATCCACCTCTGGTTTCTATTACTGCATGTATAATGGAGCTGAAGCCCTCTATAAGAAAGAAAGGAACTGGTAGTTACTGCGTTTGTGGTTGATGAAGTTGTTCATATTCTCAGAGGTAGAAACGCCTTTCTCTGAATATAACATTAAAATTTAAACCTGATAATTGGTTTTTCCTGTAAGGAAGAGTAGCTTTATGAGTGATGTACACATGTGTTACTAATTGCCCAGATGTGTCAGCTGCTCTTCCAAGAATGAAATCTAATATTTTGTCATGCTAATAGAATTGCCTTAACTGATCTTAACCCTGTGACTATGCTGTAGATTAGTATTGTATTCAAATATATACTTAATCTGGACTTCCTTTTTTTCCACAAGAAACACGTGAATTTTGAAGTCTGCCATGCAGTATACTTGCACTATTACAAAGAAAGAGTAAAATGTCCTGGCAAGAAGGAAGGTGCTCATGCCAATGTGATTAGAAGGATGGTAAACATTGACTTGATGTGCTTAAGTGAATACAGGAGCAGTGTGTTTATCATTGAGCCTCTGTTCCTTAGTGTCTGTCTGTCTCTTCTCTATATTCTATAATTCCATGAGACATATGCTGCTGAGATCTACATATATGTATCTTACAATCTTATATGGATGTTACAGGAGAAAAGCACAGTTCATGGATTTAGGATGTTGTTTTGTTTTGTTTTCAGAGTCATGAAGTTAAGACAAAACCATAATGTTACTCTGAATTAAAAAATAAATAAAAAGGAATCAATGATGAGGGAAGGAAGAGCATGAAGAAAAGCTTTAATTTGACCCCTTGTGCAATTTCTGTCATTTCTTCTATTCCACAGGCATCAGAGGGTAATGTAGAACAATGAAGGGCAAATGTAAATTGTAACCACAGGAAAATAGCATGGCATATATTAATAATTCAGTTGGATATTACTAAGCATCGAAATCATTTTTTTAGTCCTATAATATGAAGGCATACACATTTTTAAGGTTAAAGACTACAAATCCAAACACAAAATGAATTTACTATTTTAGAATATTAAAAATCCTAATGACTTAAATATTAGAAAAAATATCATACTAATAAACTCAACACATAAATTTAACTCTGGTAAACAGAATGGACTTCTGAGAATGGATGCCCAAGGTAAGATATTGACCTATGCTTCTAGCCAGCACTGAGTAAAAGCTGGCACTTCACTTCTCTGATCTTATCTGCAAAATAGAGCAGATATTTCACTTGTTTTGAGTGATGTCAGCAATTAATAAGAAAATTCTTAGAAAAGATTTAATTGAGTGTAATCTCAAAATTAGTGCCTATATTTAATGTCTAAGTTTGTGTATGCGTCAGTACAGAGTACATACACATGCATACAGTGACCATGGAGCCTGGAGGCATTAGATGTCCTGGCACTGGAGATGCAGCTTGTTTGAGCCTCAGATGTGCATGCTGAAATCTGTACTCAGGTCTCTTCAAAAGCAATTTGAGTTCTTAATCACCAAATCATCTCTCTAGTGCCCTAGTGCCGCTGTGTGTAGGTATTTTTTATGAAGACTACTGTTTGGGGTGAGTTAGGAAGCAATTCTTTTCTTTGTGGTAGTTTTGAGTCTTATTTGCAGTCATGTGTCATCACCCATTCCGTTCAAAACATGGTTGAGATGTCTGTTACTGACATCAATAGTTTTGTCTTAATATAGTAAGTAAAACATTTCCAACCAAAGTTATGTTATAAAATGCAAATGTTAATATCTCAGGTGAGCAAAACCTGGCAGATCAATGAGACAGGTGTGCTTTTCAATAATATTTGTGTTGAGAGGGACAGAAAATAAATGAATTAAAGGGCATCTCAAAGAAATTAATGTCTTTCTGTTTGTATTGAACTGGTTATTATGTTGTTTACGGAGAGAAATAACAAAAAGTCAATAAGATGAACATTTTCTTATACACTAGAAAGTCAGAGTAGCTGTTTTTCCTGTTTACATAATTTGAGAGAATAAAATGACATTTAAGAGATTTCTCATAACATTGTATAAAACACCTCATTAATATTGTCAAAGCTTGTTACTTCACATGAAATATGGAAAATGTTATTAATCAGTTCTGAAAATAAAATTATGGACAAAGTGATAAGTTATTAGTAGATACTTTAGTTTTCAAACATAGCATTTTTTGACATAAAAGCTTTTTTACATACCAACCACAGATTCCCTTGCCTCCCCTCCTCCACTCACTCCCCAGCCTTCCTCCACCCCACATCCCCATCCACTCCCCAAAGAAGGAAAGTCAACAAAGTCTGGAATATCAAGTTAAGGCAGGACCCTGCTGCTCCCCCTTGTATTAAGGCTGATCAAGATATTCTTCTATAGGAAATAAGTTCCAGAAAAGCTCATTCATACACTAGGGATAAGTCCTGTTTCCACTGCCAGAAGCCCCACAAACTGCTCAAGCCACACAACTGTCATCTTCTTTCAGAGAGCCTAGGGGTGAGGGAAAGTTGGAAGAGAACATGAGGGAACAGGTTGGTAGAGTTAGGGGAGGGACAGAGAGGGAGAACAGAGAAATAGATATAGATATCTTGACAGAAGAAACCATTTTGGGGCTACGGAGAGACCAAGTGCTAGAGAAACTCTCAGAAGTCCACAAGGATGACCCTCAGACTCTAAGCAATAGCTGATGGGGGTAACTGAACTGGCCTTCCCCTGTAATCAAATCTACGACCACCCTAATTGGAATCATAAAAATCTTCATCCAGTAACTGATGGAAGCAGATGCAGAAATCCACAGCTAGGCTCTGGGCTGAGGTCCTGGAGTCCAGTCAAAGAGAGGGAGGAGGAATTATATGAGCAAAGGGGTCAAAATCATGATGGGGAAACCCACAGAGACAGACCACTTGAGCTATTTGGAGCTCACTGAGTCTGGACTGACAGCTGGGGAACATGCATGGAACTAAACATATCATTTTAAAATCCATTTATATTATATTTAAGTTCTACTTCAGTTATATCATTAAAACACTAGTTATTATGTGTGTATTTTTATCAGAATAAGAAGCTCCAAGTAATTTTACTGATACTTTGTAGCAGCCATGCAATATTTAAGGAAGACTGAAAGAGCTATATACTATTATTTTATTGGCCAAAACCTAAACTACAGAAATATAACTTTCTAGCTATGTTACATTCTAATTTATAACAGGAAATATTGTAGAAATTATTTACTGGCAATTAATTATATAAAAAATTAACATTTATTAAGAAGTCTATATAAACACTCACTGTTATAAAATTGAACTTTAAGGCAATTCCTGGAGAGTTGAACTGTCCCACACAAAGGCAGTGGCAATCCTCTTTCTGAGAATGCAGAAACAAACAGGAAGGGCAGGCTGTGGGCAAACAGACCTCAAGGGGGGCTGGCCATGCGTCCTCAAGGGGGGCTGGCCATGCCCTTACCAGGGTTCTTAAACTTCCAAGCTATGCTTAGGGCTTGCTCAAAAGTGTCTGAATCCACTATATCTCCCCATTTTGTCTAAAAAAATGTTAGACATTTTCAGTGTTTCATAGAAAATCTTTAAGTATGCACACAACAAAGAAAATGTCTTTAAACATTGTCAAATAATTATCCAAAAGAAGAACTCAGTTATTTTACTCTAATATACACAGTTATTTTTCAAGCAAATAAATAGTATATAATCTTTAATGATAATAAAATAGGAAAGGATAGAATATGTAGGGCAAAAACATGTGCATACATAAATATAATACATGATACATATTTATATATATAATGAAATAATTTGACAACTTTTTCAAATGTGAAATGGACTAGTATTTAATGAATTGATCATTGTATGAGTATAGCAATAATTCAGTATCTTTAACTATCTCAAGCTATGGTCATACCTATAGAGAGAACTTAAATAGTTAAAATTTTACTCTCAAGACAGATGGGAAATTAAAGTGAGTTTTTAAGAGAAGGGGTGATGGGCATGGATCAATGTAGCCACGCCTAGGGGTTTGTGCTCTGTACAAAGTGCCATGTTGACTTTACCATGTGACTGTTACATGTCAGGAATTCTTATTTCACCCAGCACCATGTTGATTCCACCATGTGGCATGCCAGGAATACTTATAGTATTCAGAGCAAATGAAAATGTAATTCTGTAAAAAGTGGTTGGTATCAGAATGTGAAGCTTAAGAAAAGTGAATATAATATCTCTCATCAGATTTAAATATAAAACTTAAGGAAAACAAATAAAACTTAGTTCAGAGATCAAACTATCTGAAATCATTACAAACGCATCAGACTTTGGCTTCTCCATCATTAAGCAAATATGATTGAATAGTGTGCTAGTTACTATCAACTTCTTCCAAACCTAGACATACCTAAGAAGAGAAAAAGCTCAACTGATGGGTGATCTTATCAAATTGGTCTTAGTATGTACATGTGAGGCATTTTCATATTGATGATTGATGTAAGAAGTCCAGTCCACTTTGAGCAGTGGAGTCTGGGGAAGTATAAGAAACGTAGATGAATGTGATTGTGAAAGCAGCATTCTTCCATGATTTCTGCTTTAGATTCTGCCTCCCAAGTTTCTGCCTTCACTTCCTTTGATGATTAACTGCAGTCTACAACATGAAATAAACCCTTGCCTCCAAAGTTGCTTCTAGTCATGGTTCTTACCATACCAACAGAAAGCAAGTTATAAGTTAGTACCAGAAATTTGGCTATTGCTATGAAAAAAATCAATCAGTTTAGATTTTGAAGGAATGTAGAAGACCTGGGAATTTTGAAAGAGAAAATCATATGAATGCTATAAGCAGAAATTAAAGGATCTTTCTAGAAGCATGATAGATACTAAGAGCAATGAGAACGGCAGAGTTTTGGATCAAAGCTTCCACAGGAAGTCCAGGACTTAACAGCAAGTGGACTCAAGGCTGTTCAAGAGATATTTTGGCATGGTATCTGATCCTTCTACTTGTGTTCTGAAAACATATCTGAGGCTCAATTGAAAAGTAATGAACTAATTAATTTGGTGGAGGAAATTTTAAGAAAGCAAAATATTGAATCTGTTGTTTCACTGATAACACTTATGTAAGTCAACAATGCAAACAAAATGGCATAAAGAAATACAAAATGTATAGATTGGAGAGAAAAAGATCACTAGGATGCCTCTGTTATAGCCAACACTAGTGTAAGAAGAAGGACTGAAATTATTAAAGAGATCAATGTCATTAAGGATAGGCCTACTTTGCAGTGTAATAGAGGATAAGGTGTCCTCAGTCAAGAACCTACCCATAAAGGCTCCAAACTTCTGAAGGAGAGCCTACAAAGCAACAGAATTAAAAAAAAAGATGATGCTATTGTGATTCAAGGGTGCATAATAACCCTAAAGGTGCAGTAGTAGCATGCATACCTTAGCCGTAGTCAATGACTCTCTAATTTCATTTAAGACTCACTCAATAAGAAAAATTATGCCTTGTAACTGCATACCTACGTGACTACTCACTAATGGTAAAGTCATGGATATTGGAGGAGAATCTATAATCATTCATGTACTAAATCAGCATTATTCTTAACAACAATCTATAAATACCTGTCCTTATACCCACAGTCTTCATCCCTCTTTAAAGAAATTTCTCTTTGCAACAGATAAAGAAACCACAGTAGAAAACCACAACCAATCAAAATACACAGCTCTGGATCCCAGTTTCAGTGCATACATATACACTACATTCTTGTACCTGAGGTTCAGGGAACATTGTGGAAGAGAGATCAGAAAGACCAAAGGAACTTGAAGTTCAAGGACTTTGCTATGAGATCATGTTTGGTTGTAATATCAGAAGTTATACCCATACATGCCAATCCAGATGAGAGCTGAAAAAAAGAAAACAAACACCAGTGTACATGCTAAAGTAAATAAAGAAAAGCCCATGAGACCTCATTGAAACATGAAGAACTGTAGGCAACTGAGAAAGCTGGGAGGAGAAGATAGGGCCTTCTTCACAGAATAGCACACCAATTTCTTCCTCAGTGCCAAATGGTTAGCTCTGATAACATACATTCAAGAAACATTTTGCAGACTAACGAGATTATATTGAGGAATACAAACACATACACATATCTAATGTGTGTGTGTATGTGTATGTATGTATATGCACATGTATATATGCATGCAATAGATTTTAATAAGATGGAGGACTTTAATTTGAAGGAGATCTGGGAGGGGTTTATTCGTAGGTTTGGAGGGAGGGAGGAAAAGTAAGGAAGAACTCTAATTATATTAAAACCTAAGGGGGGGAAATTATGAATAGGGGAGAAGAACACCGCTTGTGAACACAACTCACCAAACATTTATTTGCTATTGTTATTACCTTTGGTGGTTCTCTAGAAGTAGAAGGTAAGGTCTTATTGCTGAACACACCATGTACTTAAGAGATAGAACCTAGAGGCCCTGAGCTGGAACTGACCCAAAATTCTCCTTTCTGAGGTCTAGCTTTCATGGTACTATAATAGGCCATGCAAGCTTCCATGGCAGGGAAGCAACCAATACTTCTACTCAACTATGGTGCCTATGAAACACAACAACCAGCATGGAATGATAACCAACCCTAAAAGTGCATGTGTTACTGTGGTGATATGTGTGGGTATATCTTGGTGGCAATCAAAAGCTCTCTATTTGGATTTATGCCCTGCACAAGAGGGAAATCATGCCTGGAACTCAAAATCCTAGACAACTACCTAGGAATTTAGAAGTCATGAATCTTTAAAAAGAACTTACAAACTAACTTAATCCCTAACTACATTCTAAGTATCTGTCCTTATAGTCTACAGAAAAGTGCAATCCTCACCCCCTCATCAAAAAATCTTTTTGCAACAAACAAACAAAAAAACCTATCATAGAAAATTACCATGAATCACAATGCAGAGTTGTGGATCCAAATCCCAAATGATATAATTACAACACAACTTCTTCCCTAAGGCTTGGAGATCCTTGTTGGAAGGATTCCTGGTACATAGCAGCTAAGTGGTAAACTTGCTAGTCCAACATGGTATCAAGTGAGATAAGAATTCCTGGCAATTAGCAGCCATTGTAGTAAACACAACACGTCACATAAGAAGGGCATGCCCCTAGGCATGGCTACGCAAATCTGTGCCCACTGTTCTCTTATAAGGAGACACCACATGAAACCTTTTCTCTTTTTCTCTTCCATTTCTCTTCCTTTGTACTTGCCCAGCAACTTTCCTGAATAAACTGTAATGTGGCACTGGTAGTGTGTGTCTCATGTGCAAACTCAACACTTGTGGCAAAGGAAGTAGAAAGATTGTAAGAGCAAGAGGAAAAGAGAGTTTGCTATAAAATTGTGTCTCTCAGAAACTATGAACAAAAATTCTCATCAGCATGGCTGCCTAAACAGGACCTGAACAAGGAAAGCACCAATAGACATGCTAACATGGATGGAACTCAACAGAATTCACATCCTACACAAAAAAAAAAAATCACAGGCAGTTAAGAAATTCTAAGACTGGGAGAAATTGTCTTACCTAGGGAAGGACTATCCAATACCAAATGGTTATCCCTGAAAACATAAACATACAAGTAACAATATATTGTAAACATACAATTAACAAAGAAGATATTTTTTCTATTAGGAGAAAATATTTTATATATAAATATATAAATTATAACAAACATAATAATATATTAGAATAATTTCATGTATATTAGAGAATTATGTTTGCATATATGCACACAAAATTTTAATAGCAATTAAAAAAGGATGAGGCAATGAATTTGTGAGCAAGTGGGGCATATGGGAGGGTTTGGAGGAAGAAAAGGGAAGGTGAAATGGTGTAATTATAATATCTAAAAATAAAAGAAAAGCATTGCATTATGGTACAGTCGTGCGCCTATAGGAACCAGAGAATGGAATGTGGTGGTTTGAATGAGAATGTCACACATATGGTTGGCTATTTGAGCATTTGTTTCCCAGTTAGTGCTGCTGTTGGAGAATGTTTAGATGGTGCAGCTTTGTTGGAAGAAGCATATTATGGGGTCAGGCTTTGAGATTATACCCTCACCTTAGTTTCAGGTTGGGTGCTGACCTTGTTGCTTGCTATATAAGATATGAGCATCCCAGCATGTCTAGGCTGCTTCTTGCTATGTCTCTCTGCTATTATGGACTCTTATCTCTATGAAACTGTGAAGCCAAATAAATAACTTCATTCTGTAAGTTAATTAGTCATGGAATCTTGACATAGCAACAGAAAAGTAACTAATACAATAGCATCAAATACAACTTCTTCAGATTATAGAAGTACAGCCATATGCAAAAGGGAATTATCACTGAAAATAATTAGCGTCTTCCACCTTTTTAAAATAAATGCCATGTTTAATTAATAACCATATGTGAATTTACTTAGGACAGATGTTAGCAGGAGAGATTGTAAATTCTAATTTGCTTCAAGGAGATAAGAAATTTGTTTGAGAATATATCAGGTAATCAAGTTCTCTGTTTTTACATCACACCTGCAGAATGCATTGGGTATCCACAAACTGAAGTTTAGCCAAAGAGGAGCAAAAGTAAAAACTTCATAACAGAACATCAAGGGCACATGATTTTTTTGCTATCAGGAGAGATTCAGTATCTCAGACATCAGTCTCCATAAAAATATTTCTGCATAAAGAAACTTATTTATATCAAAGGAAGAAGCATGTGCTTTCATCCTTATACAGACAAGAACTGTGTACAAACATTTCTTCTTCTCCATGTTCCTGGTAATAAACAGTTCCACTTGTGGAACACATAATAATTTCCACAATGACTATAGTAGATATGGCCCATTTCACTGCAGTCTTATGATCACAATATTCCTACGTCTCAAAATATTTTCTATCTGTTTTTTTCCAAAATAAGCAAATAACTTAACAACTTTTGAAATAGAACTTAATAGCATAGAAGAAAACATTATACCTTTTAAAGTGTTAATTAAAACTGGTGGCAAATTTCCTATAAAAATTTTTCAAACTCTCTTGTTAGTGTTGGATGCTGTTGTCTATATTAAAACTTGCCAAATGTTCAAATCAATTTTCTATGACTTTAATGAAGATGATGTGTCATATATAACTCTATCTGGATACAGAAGATAGGAAATCTATTAAACTCTTAGTGCAAGTAAGAATATATATTTAACATGCATACAGATAATGCAAATTGGTATTCATCTTTTACCTAATCTTTTTTTGTCTTTTAAATTTACAATTATGATAGCCTTTTACTATATCTCCCAGGGAGAAAAGTGTTTTTTTTAAACTAAGATATTGTTTTAAAATTCTTTTACCTAGGCACCAATAACTGATATCATTAACACTACAGTGTTAAGAGTTCAATTGGCTCTTATAAAATGTTGGCAATAGCTTCAAAAAATGAAATTATTATTATAAATTTAATTAAGTAAATAAGATATTTCTACAATGAAAATGCTAAGACACAAGAGTTGAGGGTCATCCCCCCTTCAGTCCACACAGAGAATTCCTCTTTCCAAACCCAGGCCCACACACATGGTGCAGAGTCAGTGGGACACAGCATGCACAGACCATGATTGGCATCATAGCAACACAACCTCATGGAAGCAGCCAGCCCTCTGAACACACAACTGCTTAGGAGACCCCAGACCAAAAACCAACTAACAACCAACCAAGACCTAACCAAGAGTGAATTGAGGAAGCAATGGGTAGAAGCCAGTGCAAGAATACATACAACAATATAGAGATCAACAAGACACCATCAGAAGAAGCAAGTGGTTCTACAGCTTCGTGATCTAAACATAACAATGAAGATGAAACAGAAGAAAACAACCTTAAAAACAACTTTATGAAGCTAATAGAAGCCTTAAAAGAGGATATAAAAACTCTTTTAAAGAAATAGAATAAAATGCAACCAGAAAATTGGAACGAATTAATAAATCCCTGAAAGAAAATATAGAAAACCAAAAAAGAAAACAAACAGGTGAGAGAAATATTCCAGGAATTAAAAATTGAAATAGAAGCAATTAAGAAGGCACAAACTAAGACAAAGCTAGAAATAGAAAACATGAAGAAAAGACCTGTAACCACAGATTTAAGCATAACCAACAGAATCCAAGAGATGGAAGAAAGAATCTCTGGAGAGGAAGATTCAATAATGGAAATAGATATATCAGTTAAAGAAAACACTGAAACCAAAAAGATCATAACACAAAATGTACAGGAAAGCTAGGATATCATGAAAAGGTCAAACCTGAGAATAATTGGAATCAAAGAAGGAAAAGAATACCAGCTCAAAGGCACAGAAAATATATTCAACAAAATAATATAATAAAACTTTCTCAACCAACAGAAGGAATTGCCTATAAAGATACAGGAAGCCTACAGAACACCAAATAGACTAGACCCACAAAAAACATCTGCTGGACATATAATAATCAAGCCAATAAAACTACAAAACAGACAAAAAGTACTAAGAGCTGCAAAAGAAAAAGCCCAAATCACCTACAAAGGCAGTCCCATCAGATTAACACCTGACTATTCAGTGGAAATAATGAAAGCAAGACAGTCAAGGTCAGACATTATTCAGATACTAAAAGTGCATAGATGCCAACCTAGACTATTGTACCCAGCAAAACTATCAATCAACATAGATGGAGTACACAAGATGTTTTATGAAAAAAACAGATTTAATTATTCCTATCCACAAATCAGGCTCTACAAAAAACCCTAAAGAAAAAATTCCAACCTAGAGAAATGAGAAACATCCATTTAACCACAAACAATTGATAAGCCCACAGAAGAAATTCCCCTCAGCAAAAGGAAATACAAGCTACCACCAAAAATAATAGGAAATATTGACCATTGGTCAATAATATCCCTATATATCAGTGGACTCAATACAACCAAGAAAAGACACACTCAAGCACGATGGATACAAAACCAGAAATCATTCTTCTGCTGCAAGCCATTTCTTAGGGCCAATGATGTAGCCATTCTAATATTTAAAAAAAAAAAATTAAACTAAAATCAATAAAAAGAAACCAGGATGGACACTTCTTATTTATATCAGGAAAAATCCACCAAGACGAAATTTCAATCCTGAATATCTATGGCCCAAACACAAAGGCACCTACATATGTAAAAGAAACAGTACTAAAGCCTAAACCTCGTATCAAACCTAACACAATAATAATGGGAGACTTCAATACACTACTTTCACCCTTGGATAGGCCAATCAGAGAGAAACTCAACAGAGAAATAAGGGATGTAATAGAAGTTATGACCCAAATAGACTTAATAGATATATATACCAAACCTTTTACCCAACAAAAAGAATTATACATATTTCTTAGCACCCCATGAAACTATCTCTAAAACTGACTACATACTAGGTCATACATAAAGCAAATATCAACAGATTAAAAAAAATAGGAATAACTCTTTCTACCATATCAGATCACCATGCTCTGCAGTTGGAGTTCAACAACATCAAAAATCACAGAAAGCCCAACAACTCATGGAAACTAAACATCACTCAACTGAACCACATCTGGATTAAGGAAGAAATTAAGAAAGAAATCAAGAACCTCCTATAATTTAACAAAAATGAATCTATCCATGACATACTGAAACTTATAGGATACAATGAAAGCAGTCTTAATAAGAAAATTCATAGTAATAAATGCCTATGTGAAAAACCTAGAGAAATCTCACACAAGAAAACTAACAGCACAGATGAAAGCCCTAGAACAATTAGAAGCAAATTCACATAGAAGGAGTAAAAAGCAGAAAATAATCAAACTTAGAGTTGAAATTAATACAATTGGAACCAAGAGAAAAATACAAAGAATCAATGGACCAAAGAACTGGTTCTTTGAGAAAGTCAAAAAAAAAAAAAAAAAAACCTTATCCAAACTTCAGAATTAAAAAAGAAATTCTCAGCAGAAGAATTGCAAATAACTGCAAGGCACTTGAAAACTTGACGAACATCTTTAGCCATCAGAGAAATGCAAATCAAAACAACTTTGAGATAACACCTTACACCCGTCAGAATGGCTAAGATTAAAGACACAAATGACAGCCTATGCTGGAGAGGTTGCAGAACAAGGGAAATACTCCTCATTGTTGGTGGGAGTGTAAGCTTGTTCAGCCACTCTGGAACGCAGTATGGCAGTTTCTCAGAAAACTGGGAATCAATCTCCCCAAGGATCCAGCAATATCACTTTTAGGCATATACCCTAAAGATGCACATTTGCATCCCAAAAGCATTAGTTCAGCTATGTTCATAGCAGCATTATTTGTAATAGCAAGAACCTGGAAACAACCTAGATGCCCCTCAGCTGAAGAATGGATTAACAAATTGTGGTATATCTACACAAGGGAGTACTTCACAGCAGTAAGAAAAAATGATATCCTAAAATTCACAGGCAAATGGATGGATTTGGAGAATATCCTCCTGAGTGATGTATCACAAAACAAGGAAGATAAGCAGGAGATGTACTCAAAATAAAATAAATAATAAAAAAGAGAGTATCTAAATTAACAAAATCAGGAATGAAAGGGGGACAAAACAACAGACCCCCAGGAAATCTAGACAATTATCAGGTCATACTTTGAAAATTTATATTCCACAAAAATGGAAAACATAGAAGAAAAGGAAAGCTTTCTGGACAGATATCATTTACCAAAATTAAATCAAAATCAGAGTAAAGATCTAAATAGACCTATAACCTCAAAGGAATTTGAAGCTGCCATTAAGTCTCCCAAATTAAAAAAAAAACAAAAACAAAAACAAAAAAACAGTTTCATACATTAGAAAATGAACAAATATTGCCAAACTCTTATTATGAGGCCACAATAACCCTAATAAACAAGCTACTCAAAGGCTCAACAAACAAAGAGAATTACAGACCACTTTCCCTAATAAACATTGAAGGAAATATTCTCAACAAAATTGTGTCAAATTGAATACAACAATATATAAAAAACAAAGTCATTCACCACAATCAAGTAGGCTTCATCTCAGAAATGCAGACATGGTTCAACATACAAAGAACTGTAAACTGTAAACCACTTCTGACCCTGAACCAGGCTCACCCGAACAATGCTATGGTTCACAATTCCACAAAGGCTAAGTAACATGGTGGGCTTAAAAATGGAATGCAAGGATCTCCCTGAGAAAGAGAAATAGAATAGATTTTGTGAATGGACTGGGGCCACATATGGAGATTGGGAGTAGGTTTATAGGGGAATATTAGGAGAAAGAATAAAATTTGGGGGATACTTCAGGAGTGAAGTGGAAGCCTAGTGCAATGGAAACTCCAGGAAATCTATAAAAGTAACCTTAGCAAAGACTCCTAGCAATGGGGGACAAGGAGCCTGAACTAGCCATCTTCTGTAAGTAGGCAAGGCATCAAGTGGAAGGATTGGGACATCAACCCAGGCACAAAACTTTTGATCTACAATTTGTCATTTACAGCAAAAGAACTCACAATCAGGTTTATGATACTGTAGAAATAAGCTGATTAAATAATATTTACAATGAAAATATATTTATAAACTAAATTACCTAAAAGCAGAGGCTTAAAATATAAAAGTAAGTGTAGCAAATTAATGTAATTGGACAAACTAGATGCCCTTTGTACCTTCCCACATTGAGTGCAGTGTTGGAGAGCTTGACTATAAAGCTTTCAGCTCACGGTGGGGTCAAAATCCTTCACCATGGACAGCATTCAGAATTCTCTCCAAGGACAGTGACTGATGCTGACCAGCAACAGGTACTGAGAAAGGATAGTGTTGATTGCTCACATTTTCTTTTCTTTTTGCCCCTCACACATCTCATGGAAGCTTTATTCATTATTTGGGTTATTTTTCTAGATTTTTTTTAATTTAAGAAGTTCCTTTTTCTAATATCCTCTTCAATTTCTTTCTTCAGTGGTTTAAAGTTTTTGTCAAACAGATCTATTACTACTTTGGTTATAGTTACACTAAGGTTTAACTATTTGTAGCTATTATAAAAGGTGGTTTTTCCCTTATTTCTTTACCAGCCCTTTTATCTTTAGTGTATAGGAAGGCTACTGATTTCTTTAAGTTAATATTATATCCTGCTACATTGTTGAAGGTGTTTATCAGCTGTAGAAATTCCCTGGTTGAATTTTGTGGGTCACTTGTGTTTAAAATCATATCATCTGCAAATAGAGATAGTTTCACTTCTTTTCCAATTTGTATCCCCTTAATCTCCTTTCGTTCTCTTATTGCTTTAGCTAAAACTTCAAGACTATATTGAATAGAAAAGAGGAGAGGAGAAAGCCTTGTCTAGTCTCTCATTTTAGTGGGATTGCTTTGAGCTTTTCTCCATTTAGCTTTATGTTGGCCATTGGCTTTTTGTAAATTGCCTTTATTATATTTAGGTTTTTTTCCTGTCTTCCTGATGTATCCAAGACTTTTATCATAAAGGAGTGTTGGATTGTGTCAAAGGCTTTTTCAGCATCTAAGGAGATGATCATGTGGGGTTTTTTCCTTCAATATGTTTATATGATGAATGACATTTACAGTTTTTCGTGTTTCAGATGTAAAACCACAATCACTGAACAGCTTGGGATCTGAAAATTATATTTAACATAGTCTTCTGCTGTTCATTCCATCTCAACACTATTCATTCTACACAATGGCATTGTTACATTTTTCTTTTTTTTCTTGTCACTTTTTTTTAAGAAAATAAAGTTTGGTTTTTTTTCTATGAAAAAAAAATTTTAGAAGAAGATTAAGATAGTAATTCTTCTCCAGGAGTACTACTATGTGAGCTAATGTATTAACTTACTGAGGATGCTTTACATTTGTAATTATAGTGAACATGATTGTCATTACTTTGATGTCTTCCCCCGTGATTTCTTTAATCAATCAGCCTATTAAGTTTAAATTACTTGATGACAAATGTATTTCTTAATGTTTATAAGAACATAATATGAAGCCATACAAACATAAAAGAATGGTTTTAATATTGACAGACTCTTCCTCCAGTTCCAGAATGTAGATATGTGATATTGAGTTGATAGTAAATAGAAAAATTAAGGATTGTTACAAATCACAAACAGTTCTTTTTTCTTTTACATAGCATCTTTGGTTTTCTCTCTCTCTCCTTCTGCTACTCCTCCTTCACTTCCCTCCAAGCTCAACCCCCATCCTCTCCTCATAGGGGCATAAGATCTCCCTTGAATAGCCAACACAGATTAGCATACCAAGTTGGGGCAGGACCTAGCCCCTCCTCCCTATATGAAGGCTGAGCAAGGCTTCCCACCATAAAGACTTGGTTCTAAAAAGGCAGTTCATGTACTTGGGATAATTACTAATGCCATAGCCATAAGGCCAACTAACAGATCAATCAAGGCATCTGTCACCCTCATTCACAGGGCCTAGTCTGATCCACGCAGACTCTTCAACTATTAGTCTAGAGTCCATGAGCTCCCATCAATGGAGGACATATATTTAAGGAAGATCCCAACATCTTTAGCCATTAAGACAATGCAAGTCAAAACAACTCTGAGATATTATTTTATACCTGTCAGAATGTCTAAGATCAAAAGCATTGATGATAGCCTATGCTGGAGAGAATGTGGAAAAGGGGAACACTCATTCACTGTTGTTGGGAATGCAAACTTCTGCAGCTACTCTGGAAAGCAGCATAGCAGTTTCTCAGAAAATTAGGAATCAACCTACCTTAGGATCCAGGAATACCATTCTTGGGCATATACCTAAAAGATGCTCAACCATACCACAAGGACACTTGGTCAACTTTGTTCATAGTAGCATTATTCATAATATATCCAGAAAATGAGTAAAAACTTAGTTGCCCCCTAACTGATAAAATTGGATTAAAAAAAAATGTGGTACATTTACACAGTGGAGTATTACTTAACAGTAAAAACAGTGACATCAATTTGTAGGCAAATAGAGAAAACTATAAAAATCATCCTGAGTGAGTTTACCCAGACCCAGAAAGGCAAACATGGTATGTACTCACATATAAGAGGATAATAAATGCCAAGCAAAGGATGAACAGGCTGCATCCCACAACCCCAGTGAAGCTAGGTAAAGAGCAAGACCCTAGGAGGGTACACATGGATTGTCCCAGGAAAGGAAAATGGTTAAGATTTCTTGAATTTTCTAAGTGAGAAGACAAAAGGTTTCTTGCTGGGAAGAGAAGACATCTTTTGTCATAAGCAAAACCTTAACTTGATGAATCCTATAAAATAGAGTAAGATGAGGATTCTATTGTAATTTAAAAATTAACTCTTTTGTGCACACTAAAATCTGAATAGTTTATCATGCTGATAAACATTTTGGAAACTCAGTCTTTCAAATAGCTAGTAAAAAGATGAAATTGAGAAAAATATCCACTAAGTGGCAAAATCATGTTCCAATCATATCTTCTCATTTTGTGAGCCACAGTGGACAGACCAACGTAGGTGACCCTGACTATGACTACACAGACACATATCTATAAAAAAGAAAAACAAAAATCTCAAAAGTACCACTTCAAGCATAAAAGCCCTTGGAATTCATATGAAAGAGCATGTGGTCATTCAGTTTGTTGGAGATTAGGCTTTCACGTTCACTCAGGGAGCTTGAATTGACAGCATATCAGGAAAGCATTAACTATGACCACTTGTAGCCATGTGAGCTAGAGAACCCCTTCACTAAACAAGCCAATGCTCTCCCCAAAGCTGGAACTTATGTATCTAGAACTTCATTGACTGAATAATCTTTCTTTCCTGGCATTTCATTTTGGGGATGATTTTAGAAATCTATGTCATTCTAGCTTTGAATGGAAATCTACATCCATAAAATCTCAGCAATATGGCCATGTAATGAATACCAAATAATCACAAGAGCACTTGGCATGCCACACGAATGGGGGAAATTCCATGGTGATGAAGAACTAAAGAGAATTAAAAACTGCTAGGAGAGAAAGAATTAGTGTATTAGTGTACCCCAGGGATAAAACTTCTATTGGTTTTTCAAATGCAACACTAAATGGACTTGGTAGGTTTTTGTGTTTGTATACATTTATAAACATATATGCAACAATAATAATTAAGAAAAGAGACCAATAATTTGAGAGCAAATTATAGGATATAGTGTGAGAGAAATTAAAGAGAGGAAAAGGAGTGTGGAATAATATATTTATATATTAATTAAAAATAAAATAAATTTAGAAAATCAAAACATAATATAGCATTACAGTAGATGAGATGAAGAAAGAATATTATAGAAAATATTGAGTAAATACTATATTTAGTGTCAGTAAAAGTAAATAACAAATAAGACAAAAACTATTTTTGACACACGTGGAACATGATCAAGAGACCAAGATTAAGAATTTACATGACCTCCACCCAAACACAAAGGAATATACATATTTCTCAGCACCATGTGGAATTTTCTCTAAAATTCACCACATGGCAGTTCAAAAGCATCTGTACAGCACAGAACATTATCGTTTGTGTAAAAAAGTGACACATGCCTGACTTCAGTAGATTTTTTTAAATCTTGGAGCAAATTCCATATCCTTTTTCTTCTATCGTTAACTCCAGAACTATGTGGTCCAATCTGCCCCCCATTTTGCTTCTTACTGGGGTTGGAACATGGTCTCCTTATTCAATAACATCTTTGCCAGCTCTCTGTCCTTCACTGCCGAGGCTTAGCTGTCCTGGAACTGAATCTCTAGACCACACTGGCTACAAACTCAGAGATCTGCCAACTTCCTTTGCCCAAGAAGTGGCATTAAAAATACCTACCACCACATCTGGCTATATGTTTTTCTTCAATTCCTTTTCACAATTTAAAAACTTAGCTGGGTGGGATCTTGCCCTGACTGAGGTTACCACTCCCTTTATTCCATTACTTAATCTGATCATCCCCTTGAACAGTGGACTTAGATCCATTTTAATCCTGGTACTCTTTTAATCCTCTATATAGTTTGTATTTACCCTGCTCAGATGGTCCTTTTCATTATATATCTTCATTAAAGTTAATGCTACTAACCACATGAGGGAGTCTACAGTTGGCTGTTTGGGTATTTCCTCTGCCAATAGAATTCATCTAAAACTCTTTCTTTAGGCCTCATGCAGACTCTTTGACAAGGACAAGGCACAGCCATTTTCTTAAGAAAAAAAGCAAACAATAAACTCAAAGCAGCATACTAAAATTCCCTTCCTCTGAAACCTCTCAAATGAGCCTAGCATCATTTTCTTCCATGCTCCTACTAGTATGGCCCACTAAGCAGAGCTGAAAACATTCCACTTCTTTCCTAACCCAAAGTAACAAAGTCCAGATTTCTCCAAACAAGAATATCATTCAGCCTATCACAGCAATACCTCACTCCTGATACAAACTTCTGTCTTAGTTAGGGTTTCTATTGCTATGAAAACACATCATGACCATGGCAAATCTTAAAAGAAAAAAATTTATTGGTGTAGCTTGCTTATAGTTTCAGGAATTCACTCCATTGTTACCATGGCAGGGAGCATGGCAGCATGTAGGCAGACATGGTGCTGGTTACATCTTGATCAGAAGGCAACAGAAAGTTGACTGAGACACTGGGAAATATTTTGAGCATAGAAAACCCCAAAGCCTGCCCTTATAGTTACATACTTCCTTCAACGAGGGCATACCTACTCCAACAACTGACAGCATCCTCCTGATAGTGTTCCCTATAAGTTTATGGGGTTCAAATATATTTCAAAGTACCACAAGGACTAAAAAAAAAATGAAGTGCATATGGTTGGTAAGCATTTTAAAAATATTTCAAATCTTTGGGCACTGAGAAAATTCAAATTAAAACTATTTTAAGATTTCATCTTACCCCATTCAGACACCTTAAAACCAACAGACAAATAATAACATTTCTGGTATATATCTAGGAAAGCGGAACATTTATTTAATAATGATGAGAGACAAAACTGGAATAAACATTATGGAAATCAATGTAGAATTTCCACAAAATAGTAGATGTAGATCTTTCATATCATCAAGTTATACTATTCCTGGATATTCTCCCATTGGACTTTATATTCTACTCCAGAGACACTTGTTCACTCATGTTCATTTCTTTTTTGTTCATAATAGTCATGACATGGAATCATAATACATGTTCATCAACAGAGGATTAATAAAAATATGGTACCTATACACTATGAAAGTCTATTTATCTGCAAAGAAAAATAAAATTCTCAAGTAAATAAATGAAGCTGAACATAACCATTATAAAGAAGTAAACTAGACCAGAAAAACAAGTACCATATGTTTTGTCTCATGTGTAGATGTTAGCTTTGATTTTTTAGATATTTGTGTTTGGAATGCTTATAAAATTTAGAACACAAGTAAAATAACATTTAGTAAAATGGTGGAGGATCAAGAGAACAGGAAAAGAATAATGGAACAGAAATGGTTGATGAGGTAGATTATAGAAAGAAAAGATGGAGAATGGGGTATGCGAATGGATGGCTATCATGAAAAACCTTTGAAAGGGGCATATAAAACTGACCATTGTAGAAGTTTACTAACATATATGTAATGTGTTAATACACTCATATGTAAAGAGTTTAAATAATATTGCTTTATAACACATAGATTTTTTTCAGACAACATAATCTAAAACAAAAAAAAGAATTATTTGGGTATTTTGTGAGTCAATGGAGTTCTATAGAAACATGCCCCTGCCCTAACACTAGTGGATGCTGGCAATATTATTGATAATTCTCCTGAACTTGATTGTAATATACTATTGCTAAATAGATCATGCACTTGAAACACAAGATATAGAAAATTAAGTAGATTCTGACCTGGAAGCTTCATACCTATTAGCTTCTAGCCTTCATGGTGCTAGAAGATCTATATGTGCAGCTGGTGAGAAAGAACAGTCAATGGTCTCACTAACCTGTGACCTAAAAGCTACAATAACAGCCTCTGTGAGAAAAATATGGACAATGGCATAATAGTGTCTGGGATGTTGTTGTGGAAATAACCAATCACTTTCTCACTGGATTTAGAGCCCACTAAGAACTGGTTTCTGGTACCATTGGCTGAGCTAAAACCTTGGCTGGATGGATCATAGGCCCTATTGGAAAATTTAATATAATTATTCTCTTTAGTTGATATAGTAATAATGTTCCCCATACATATTATTTTTATATTCACATATTAATTTGTCTTTTTTTTTTTTTTTTTTTTTTTTTTTTTTTTTTTTTTTTTTTTTTTTTTTTTTTTTTTTTTTTTTTTTTTCCTTTATTTTGTATTTATTAAAAAAAAAAAAACACACAGTAAAAAGAATTTAAAATGTGGAAGAGTTAACAATAACTATATAGAGGATAAGAATGATAAGCATGGCTTATCAAGGGTAGACATACAAATAAGATTGCTACACCTATATTTTCTTTGTGTTCATCTTTCCCTCTGAATTTTTTTTTTTTTTTTCATCCCTGTATATCCTTATTCAGGGTCT
>PVIH01017741.1:23174-40925 GCA_004025045.1 Sigmodon hispidus | reverse complement strand
TAGATGAAATATATAGGGACCAATCTTATCTCACTTCTATTTTAAATTTTGAATCTTATTCCTTTCTGCATTTTTTGCTCTCTTACTTTAGAACCCTTTTCTGCACGCAATACTCTCTAATGGTTCAATATCTTCAGTTGATAATATCCATTGGATCCTTCACTATTAAAAACAATTTCTCCTACCAGCACTCTACAAGGCATCCTGAAGGAAGATGGGGCCTCCACCGAAAACAAACACACAAACAAACAAACAACAACAACAAAAAAAGACACATTGAGACAGAGTAAGAAGGAACCTGCTGTATGTCATTCAGTGATCACTTTTGAGGTATAGACCAATCAGGACAGTCATAGGATATTTTCTTATCGTATCTTTAACAAATATTTCAGATGGACTCAGTACGATGAGAATGGTTTTAGACATTTGTGGAATGGTTATATATATATATACATATATATATATATATGTTTACAGTTACTTCATTGGGACTTAACCATTGTTTAGTTTACAGGACCCCACAGAGATACCATCGCCCACAGGCCAGCATGAAGCAACTACATGAGAGAACTACGCCCCTCTCCCGATAAGTTGGTCATCCAGGGGAGGGTTATGGTCAATTATCATTTTGGAACAATGGTTATAAGTTAATCTTGGGTAGAGGATAGGATGATATTATAAAAAAAAGAAAAAAAAAGAGTGAGAGAGAGAGATAGAAAAGGGAACAGATAGGAGATCATTATACTTGCAAAGAACTATTAACCAAAGGATGAATGAAAAATGAATTGACATGGTACAAATGTTTGTATATTGATACAAATGGGAAACCAATCTATATGTTTGATTTAGATAATAGATAATATGTATATTGATACAAAGTTGAACATGGTACGAATGTTTGTATATTGACATAAATGGGAAATTAATCTGTATGTCTGATTGGGATAATATATATTGATGCAAAGTTGAATGTCTAATTGCCCTATTTTGCACGTGTCTACCTCTGTCTAAAATATTTTGCACATTGATGTGTATTAAGTGCATTGTCATTTCCATAAAGCAATTTCTACCTCTAATTATTTATGAGTCATAACATTTGTTGTACTATACACACAAGTTGTTTTATATAAATCTGTTTAGATATATTTTTATATATAATGATATATAGTTAGGATATTGTTGTTATTTGATAGAAAATGTGTATTTTGGTCAATTTTCCTAAGATTGTTATACTTGAAATTATTTGGAGGAGCTGTACACTCATTTTGGAATGCCTATTTTTACAATGTTAGCCTCACTTTCTTGGTTGATTGGGATAGCAAATTATGGTTACTCAGATTTATCACCTAACAGTCAGGATACTCAGGCTTTTCAGAAACATGTCAGAATACACCAAATAGATAGGCGTCTTCAACCACTTCATAAACCAAGAGAATATGGCATTAAAGATTTCGTTATTTCGAATTTGGCCTTGAGAGACATGACAACTCCTGGCATCACCGTTCCTTTCTCAAGGTGGTGTTGAGCATCACAGACATCTTGCAAAGAGAGTGTTTAGTTTGGCGAATAATGGCCTGAGGGGCAAAGGTCTGCACTTGCACCCACTGCTGTCAGCGTGCTCACTTTCCGAAATGGACCTGCAGGATGAGGGATAGAAACTGCCGAAGCCTGCCTAGCCAGGATAAGACAGTCCTACCAAAAATACCCTGCTTCTTTGGAGATTTGTCAGATATCATAAGCCAGTAGCCACAAGGATGGATGCTCCCGTTACACAGAGAAGTGGTGGATGACTGTCCAGGTAGTTAATTGTCGATGTCTTCTCCTATATTTTGGAAGTTACTTCATGCTTCCAACTTTAGGTATATATTTTCCTTCTCAGGTCTTGATGGTGTTGAAGATTAGATAGTTGAGGTTGTTATTACTTCACATTCCAGCAAAGACACTCAAGTCTTAGAACTCTATTATTTAGGATAAACAGCCTTAAAGCAATCCCTGTACATTTTTTTGTATCAACATTTTAAATATTAAATTGCACTTTGTAGTTGTTTGTTAGCGGTAGTTTGACCTCACTTATGTTAGTTCCTTCCTCTTTCCCACACACTGTTTATGGTAATCCCTGTAGTATGTAGTTTTATACCTAGTTTAGAACCTTCCTATTTAGACAAAATGGGGAGATGTAGTGGGAAATCATGGATTGTACAGGTGTGGGAGGGGCATGGTCTGCAGAGATGAGATGGAAGCAGAGCTCGGAGAGGGAGGCGGGTCTTCCAGTCCCTGGGTGCGGCGAGGCGGCGGGTTGGTACAGGTCAGTATGGCGGCGGCTTGGCGTGTTGCTAAAACTTCCTCTTGTAAGGAATTCTAACAAAATAAACCTTATTTAATACATACCTCTTGGTGGCGGGTTTTTATCATGATACTCACTCATTAGTGGACTCTAAACAAACAAACAAACAATCAAACAAGAAAAAAGCAAAGCATGCCCAAGCTGCAAACCACAACCACTGAACAGCTTGGGATCAGAAACACCTTGGACTGACTCCTTGGATCCCACTCCCCCTAGAGGAACACCTGACTCAGTCTTGAGATTGGGGGGAGAAAACTGGACCTGCCAGGAGTAGAGGCTGAACTAAGCAATATGGGGACAGTGGGACCTTCGGATTGCCTGCCTCCTGCCTAGGGAGGGGATGGGGAGTTGTGGAGTAGAGAGAATGACCTGATGTGGTGGTAGGGGGAAGGGACCTTGAATAAGGTTATACAAGGATAGCAAGTGTGTCCTCTTTGATAATAATAATAAAATAAAAAGAAAGGGATCTACTTTTTCTCATTCTTGCTTTTAGAACATCATTGAAATTAATAATTTTCCAGATTTCATTGAAACAGGGTGCCTATTTTGAACAACCATTGTACAAGTTTGATGTACATTATATGTATCTCATTAAGAAGATATTATAAGATCTAGGGACCATGGGACTGTCTGCTGCCTGCCCAGGGAGGGGATGGGGAGTTGTGGACAAGAAAAAATGACCTGATGTGGCGGGAGAGGGAAGGGACCTTGAATAAGGATATACAGGGATAGAAAAAAAAATTTAGAGGGAAAGCTGAACACAAAGTAATTTTATGTGTAGCAAATTATTTGCATTATCACCCTTGATAAGTCATGATTATAATTTTTATTTTCTTTTTAGTTATTGCTAACTTAGCATTTTAAATTCAATTTACTATTTTTCTTGATAAATACAAAATAAATAAAGAACAAAGGAAAAAAAGAAGATATTATAAGATCTATTGTAAATACAATAAAGTGAAAGATCATGATGGTTAAAGGATATGTTTAGAATTACACAGGTAGTATGTAGCAAAGCTAGGTATCATGTTGATAAACAATCTAATTTGAAATGCTATGTAAGTTTTGCCAGGCATTCCTCCAGGCTTGATTATTACAGTACATGTGCATTGCTAAAACCACCTGAGAATTGGTAGGATCATATAAATTACTAAAATTAATTCAAATCTGCTCTTATGGTTAGTTCTCTCCAGTGTTAATGAAATCTATGCCAAGGCATAAAAGTAATTCTTAAATGATAAATTGTAGATATTTTAAGTCCCAACATATCCATGAAGCAATAATTGAAATGTTAAGTCATTCAAAAAATTTAAATATACATACCCAAGTTTTTGAATGCAAAAAGACCATACCTTCAATTCACATTTTTGTCAGTGTTCTCTGTTCTTCAAATAAAGTTTTAGTTTTAAGAGGCAATATAGAAGGGGTAGTTACACCTAACAAAGTAATTTCTCAAGCACTAAAATTTGTACTATTCAATCCTGAGTAGGGAATCTTAGCAATAGTGCCTTAGAAAATCTTTAAATACAGGGGAAACATTATAAATATGATGGCATTGGATGAGATTTTAATATTATTTTTGAGGTCATAATATACACTAAGTCCCTTTGGGAAATATAAAATAAGGAGGAACAGGTGATAATTTTCAACTGTGATTACTAATGTTACAGTAATTTTGAAGTATAAAATGTTGCAGCTCGTATTTTAAAGACTATACATATTCAAGCTAGATTTTCAAGCCTGCTTCTTTCTAGCTTAGTAGGTGCCACGAGTCAAGTGCTTATTTTTATAGTATATACAATGTTGGTAACAACAATGCCTACCTTATTTGGTATATTAATTTATATAAGTTGCTAGGAATGATGTGTGGTGCATAAAGTGCATTCATTAAACAAGTAGAGACTGTTACCAAATTATAGTTTATACTTTAGAACTGTATTAGTTCCAATTCAGTTCCTGGCTCCAGAAAGTGGTGGTAGCCCACAACAGTTAAGTCCAATTTAGTTATATGTAATATCTGAGGCAGAAACGTGGAACTGGGTTCTCTACAGTCTCACTTCAGTTCTGCTTACTAAGGCTTAGTTAGCACACACTAGTGAAAGAACATTACCTTGAGATATAAACTACAGAGAGACTCTACTTTAAAATACTGAAACATGTTTCATAATAACAATGAAAACTGTTAGCATTAAATGACTTCTGATGTACCCTGTTTTGTGTAAAGCACTGCACATTTCTCAAATATTACTTATGGGAAAGGTGCTAAAATGATCCCTGGGTCTCCTGTGGGGAAAAAACTCCTTTGTCTGAAGGAAAAGAATTGCTTGCAGTCTTTTCCACTACCTCCACTTTTGGGAATTCTCAATCAAGCAAGGACCTTTCAATTATCTTTGATTATATATATGTATATGTACACACACACACACACACACACACACACACACATATATATATATGGAGAGAGAGAGAGAGAGAGAGAGAGAGAGAGAGAGAGAGAGAGAGAGAGAGAGAGAGAGAAGTCTTACTACGATTGTGACCTTGCCTATTTTATAAATACTGGTTGTGAATATAAAATGGTTATAGTTAGTAAACCACAAAAGTTTCTTTTTCCCCCAATATCCATAACAATAGCTCTTAATTTTGAACAAAAATAAATTTGATGTGTCTCCTCAAAGTAGAATTTTGACAAGTAGGTAAGAAAAACTGAGTGAGCACATTAAACCCACCAAGCAATAAAACAGCCATTTAACAATATATGTCCTTTAACATCAGCATGCCAACAAAATAGCTGGCAGGCTGTTATCAGTTCTCTTTTCCCAAAGGTCAACCACATCACAAAACAACAAGTAGTTTCATTCATAAAGACAGTTAGTGACCTTTCTTTCTTTCTTTCTTTCTTTCTTTCTTTCTTTCTTTACATGCAAGCTTTTTAACTTAGACTTTGAAATGTTAGATCAATCCTAGTTTTCTAAAATCATGTCCATTTCATATAGAAGGTGTTTCCAGATTCTCTTTCATCTCATTCCAACTTGAATCTTTTTTGTATGATATTGCAGACTGTATTCCTAGTTTCTGTAATGAAGGAAATTTAAAAGCACAACAGGTCAAGAAAGATGAAAAAGATAAAAAATAGAGATTCTGAAAAGCAAATTTGGAAACTGCATAACAAAATAAATTTCATGCATATTTCCTAACAGAATAAATTTAATAAACTTACTATAATGCAGGGATTCAATTATTCATCTCAGCACTCAAAAATGTCCAGTGATGTTTCAAAACCTAAGGTGATACAAAAGAGATTGGAATCAACACAATTGGTCATAGATGCTGTTATCTTAAGAGATAGGGACACACAAATAAATCAGGAACAACAGTTACTGTAAATTTAATTTAAAGGGGGTATCATTATGGAGAGTGAAGAATGTTGTACAAAGAAAGGAAACAGGATGAAAGAAACAGAAGAAGGAAGCAGAATGATAGAATGTGGAAAAGGTAAATAAAGTATGCAACTCTAAAAGAAGGCTATGTCTTTCAGAAAATTTATTACAGAGTTATCAGTGCCTAAGCCTCTTTTGCAGATGTATAACACTTCTGTAAGGTGACTTTTAATTGAGTATGTGCTTCTTGAATTCCTGCATTAGACTAACATGTAACCTACTTTTGAGAAATTACCTGTTTTACTGAAAGGACCTGACTTTCATCCTGCAATTCACAGTGGGAGGAGAAAGCCAATCCTCCAAAAATGTCGTCTGCTCCCTCCATATAAATGCCATTGCATGAATGTGCATGCCATATGTGGATTGTGTGCATAATTACACATACACACATCTGATACAAGAACAATAAAAATAATATTAAATTTAAATAAAAAACACATACACATTTGCTTGAGCATGGACACACATACATACATCCAAACATGCATTGTATCCTCTAATACAGACTAAATTTTTCTAGCCACATACTACCTCTACAGGGGTCAACATTTTAAGGAGCAATGGTTTAATGTAAGTTTAATGTAAGTCTGTTAAAAGAAAATCAAGCTGGGATTCTTCTGAGAAATATAGGTTGTAGTCCTAGCAACACGATTACTGAGTTCAACAAAAACAAAGTTAAGTACACAGATAGCTTGCTGATATGGCCATCAACATTTATTTTCCTTTTATTTTCACAGTTTATTAGTTTTTATTTATCCCCAAAGTGAAGTAACTTATTTGAAATTAAAGTGGTGTATGCAATTAATTAATTAATTGACCGCAGGTAGTTCTTCCTTGATATTGAGAATCAACAAGATTCTTTTAGGGAATTAGGGAAATTCTTTTTCTTTTTCTTTTTTAAAAACAAAACAAACAAACAAAAAAAAAACGCTTTAACATACCCTTCACTATTCCTCTTCCCTCTTCTTTTCCCAGTTCTCCTCCAACTTCTCTCTACTCCATTCCCTCATCTATTCCGCAGAGAAGATAAGGACTCCCAGGGTGAGTCAATTTAGTCTGGCATATCCAACTAAGGTAGGACCAACACCCTCCTCCCAGTATCAAGGCTAATCCAGGTTTTTCTGTAGGGAAGAAGCCAGTTTATGCACTAGGAATAAATTCTGGTCCCACTGCCAGAGACTCCACATACCTCTCATGTTATTCAACTGTCATCCAGGGGAATGCTTCTTAAGCACAAAATAAAATGAACTCCCTGACTTACAAACCACTGGAATCATTTTAGAATTTATTCCAACTAAAGTGAGACATCATAGTTATTATAGCTTAAAATAATCCTGAATTGATTTTTGTTTTGTTTGTTTTGTTTTAGAATTCCCACTCTAATCCTGTGAAGAAAACTATATAAATCACTAAGTGATGTATACACAGCCTTTTATCTTCCCTACACTCATTATTACATTATCACAGATAAAAGAATCAAACTAAACTTCAAGTTTAAGTGGTATTTGTTTTAGCAGAAAATTGTCAAAAAATTTCACTGAAAGGCCAAAATACTCACTAGATATTAGCAGAGATCCCCCACCAAACAAAGCTAAGATAGTTTTGACAGAATTAAAAGGTTTATGTAACCTTTAAATGTTCTACATCTCTGTAACCAATATATCTAATATAATTTATTCTTAATTAGCATAAAAGGTTAACTATTAGAATTTTGAGTGTGGATGACCAACCAAAAATATGGTTGGAGATTGTAAGGAATGTTTAAAAATTAAAATGAATTAAGTGTCTTCATTCTTAACCTTCTTTTTTTAACCAAGCAATGTTCAATTAGCAAAAGCTTAGAGAACAGAGCTTCTTTATGACAAGCTCAGCTGTGGGAAAGAAACCAACAAAACACCACTTCTAAGAAAGGGGAAGCAATGTCAGGGAGTGTCATCTGCTGGCATTTGTTCCCACTGTCCTCCTCCCCTTCACCAAACTAGGCACATTTGTGTCTTTTAACCTTTGAACTCCAAAAGTATGAGAAGGGCTGGTGGAGCATTGGCTACTGAGCAGCACCTACTGAACATATCTGAGAGTTCTGGATTTCGAGGCTATGGATTTAACTTTCCTTAACAGAATCATTTATGGATAAGAGACTTGCTTAAAATCATTAAACAAGCAAGGTATCAGATGACTGGAAATCTCAGTCTGACAGGCAATAGTAGAAGAAGCTAAAATAGTATTCCTGACAAGAAAGACAAAGTAGCAGCTGCAAAATAAGAAAAGAGATATTATGTGCAAAAGGAAAATTCATCATAAGAACAATACCAGAACTTAGCTCTAACTAGTTAATCATACATCTGTGTATTCTTCTGTCCATCCATTTATCATATATGCAGCAGGAAAAAAAATCTATGCCATGTTTTTCAAGTCAGCGCTACTAGACAGGGAATTATTGTAGGTAAGAAAGTTCTCAGATTCAGACAATTTCTCCCACTCTGCAGAAACTATTATAGATTTTTTTTACTCATGTGAAAAGCAAAAACAACAATGGCCAGACAAAATTTAAATGTTCATGTTACATATTTGAGAATTAGGATTTTTTTTCTACAACATATGGCTGTATAATGCCTTATTTCTAGAAATTATAGAACTGAGTTTTCACAATGCATCAATTTTCATGAAGGAAATATACACTATTTCATCTTCTACCTCTACCCTCACTCCTGAAATCAAACTGTTGTTCTATTTCAAATAAATCACATTTGAATCAAATGCAGATTTTTTCTTTTTTATTATTTTATTTTATTTTTATTATGAATAAAGTCACATTTTTTTATCTGTGTATATCCTTATTCAAGGTGCCTTCCCCCTCTGACCATCTCAGGTCATTCTCTTCTCCACATCTCCCCATCTCCTCCTCAGCATGGGCAAGAGGTCCCAAGGTCCCAATATCCCAATGTCCCAATATTGCTCAGTTCAGCCTCCACTCCTAGCAGATACAGTTTTCTCCCCCCAACATCAAGACTGAGTCAGGTGTTCCTCTAGAGGAAGTGGGATCCAAGGTGTTTCAGATCCCAAGCTCTTCAGTGGTTGTGGTTTCCAGTTTGGACATGCTTTGCTTTAAATGCAGATTTTATAAGAAAAATAATAAGTGAATAGATTGTGTCAGGAGAACTAATTCTCAGAAGCCTAGATGCATGGATAACTACACTCTAGAATAAGAGTTACCAATTGCTTCATTTAGTGTATGTGTATATATGTATTTTGTATGTACATATATTCACATTTGTATATGGTATGTGGAGTTGCATATGCATTTGTGTACTGTGTCATCTCCTCATCCCCCTCTTTCTTCTTATATAACAAAAGAATTATTTATTTAATTTTCAGTAATCCTGAGGAAAATAGTCAAGTGCTAACTCAGTGTTATAAACAAAGAAACAAAGACATAGAAAGATGACCTAACCTGTCTAGTGAAAAAGGTAGTAAAGTATAAAGCTAACTCTAAAACCAGATCATTCTCCACTACATTGCATTCTCCAAATACTCCCTATATACCACATTGATTATGACAAATTATTTCCCCAAATAATTTCAACAGAACTCATAGAAGTTATATAGAAAAAGGGGTTAATGTCTAATCAACTGAAGAAACTGATCTAAAGAAAGTTAAACAGGTTCATTTTCTACAGCTTGTCTGTATTTGATCATGGTAGTTATTGAAGAGCATCTCCAATCTCCAAGCAAAAAAAAACAAGCATAACCCTGTGGTTAACAATAAGTTGCAAAAAGAAAAAAACAAACAAACAAACTCCTTGGGCCAGCCCTTCTGCAGGCACAGAGTTCAAAGGTTTTGTGCCTTTACATCTTAGCTTGCCTCTGCAGCAAGTTGTCCATTTCCTGTCTGGAGGCAAAGTGAAGAAAGCTTACAGCCATTTAACTATTCTAGCAAGTAAGCTGAAAGCTGTGTTGTCTTGGGGAAAATCCATGACCTCCTAGCCAGTAGGGCAGCTAAGCATGATGAGGAAGGGTACTGTCTCTCTGATTCCCAGGGCCTGTCATTTCCCCAGGGCTGATGAGGCCTGGGGATTGGAGGGCAAGAAGCCCAGTCTAGTTTAAAAGAATGATACTGAATGGACCTTGTGTGCTAGCAGGGAGGAGGGTTAGCTTTTCTCACTGGTCTTTGGCCCTATGCCAAACTTGAAGTAAGTGCTATATATGGTGAATCATTGTCAGCACCAGCGTTGCCAGATGCTGGTAATGCATGTAAAAGAGCTTGCATTTGAAAACGTTGAATCTTCAACAAAGCTCCAGTCTCTATTCTCAGCTCCTGCCTCTGCTGTGCTGTCCTAAACCACTCTCTATAGAGATATTCAACCAGTCTTTCTGAAGTAGATATATGACTCTATGCTTCCTCAGCATACAACCCTTAAGTAGTTCCAGAAATGGAAACTGAGAGGTTAATTACCTTGATGAAGGCCTCATGGCTCTTAGTTCCTAGAATAGAGCCTTGACAGATCAAGCTTATGCAAGGGTTGGTGCCTTTAACCTAGCTGTTATCATACAGGATTGCCAATCTGGTTTTGACCCAAGTGGCTACTTAACCCTTGTCTGGATACTATAGATTAATTATCTTGTTAGAATTAATCTATCTCCAATACAACTGCAAGATTTGTTCTTCATATGACTCCTCTCACTTACAGTATATCTTTATAACACTATATATTTCTAAATATAGATATAGATTACTAAGCCTTGTATAACAACACACAGAACAGGGTCTAGCATACAATATATATGTTCTGAGTTCTTAGACATTGAAAAATATAGATTAAAACTACTTTAAGATCCTCAGGCTGCTCCCAGACATTCTGCACTCTTTCTGTTCTTCCAGACCCAATCCTCAGGCTCATCCCTAGTGCTGCAACACAACACCAGCTACAGCCTTCAACATGTCCACTCCTACTTTGAATCCCACAGACCATCTTTCAGCCTCTCTTCCCCATTCTTTACTGTGTACCAGTAAATACTCATTGCTGGTAGAAATGCAAGCTGGTATAGCCTTTATGGAAATCAATATGATGATTCCTTAGTAAATTGTGAAGGGATCTACCTCAAGACTTAGTTATACTACTCCTAGGCAATACCCAATGGATTCTTTATTCTACCACAAGAACAACTCTTTAACTATTTTCATTCTGGTTTTATTCATAATAGCAAAAAATGGAAACAAATTAGTTGTCTCTCAACTGAAGAATGAAAAAGAAAATGTGGTACATTTATACAATGGGTTATTACTCAGATATTTAAAAAAATGACATCATGAATTGTGCAGGAAAAAGTATGAAACTAGAAAATGTATCCCAGACCCAGTTAGACAATATAGTACTATTGATTTATAAGTGGAAATTAGCTATTAAGTAAATAATAATCAAGCTACAATCCTCAGACCCAGAGAAGTTAGATAAAGAGGAGGGCTCTAAGGGAAACACATGGATCTCCTTGTGAAGGGGAGATAGAACAGATTTTATAGGTGAAATAGGTTGGTTGGAGACAGCAATGAGAGAGATCATGGGTTAGAAAGGAAGGGGAAGAGAGTGGCTTAGAGAGAAAACTGAAATTGAGGGTACTTATGGGTAATGTAGAAATCTAGTACAGTAGAAACTTCCTGAAATCTATGATGGTGAACCTAGTGAGGACAGCCATGGATCCTTTTGTGGAAGAAAAATAGATAAGATCTCTTGAGCAAATTGGGAGAAAAGGGTGGGTTAAGTTGTGCTGGGAAGAGAATATGACAGATAGTAGAGTTGTTTGTGAGACAGAGAAGAACAACAAAGTAGATATTTTGACAGAGAGAGCCATTTTGGGATTAGGGAGAAAGCTGGTGCTAGGGAAATTCCCAGGAATCCACAGGGATGTTCCCAACTAAACCTCCAGGCAATATAGAGAGGGTGTATGAATGGACCTTACCCTGTAATCATATTAATGACCACGCTAATAGTTATCATAGAACCTTCATCCATCAACTGATGGAAGCAGATGCAGGGTCCACAGATAAGAACTGGCCCAAGCTACCAGTCAAGTTGAAGTGAGGTCATAGGGATTATGTGAGAAAAGTAGTGAAGATTATAATGGAGAAACACACAGACAACTGACCTGAGCTACCGGGAGCTCACTGACATTGAATTGACAGCTGAGGAACCTGCATGGGACTGAACTAAGCCCTTTGAATGTGGATGGCAGTTGTGCAGACTGGTCAGTTTGTGGAGCCTCTGGCAGTGGGACCAAGTTTATCACCAGTATATATATATATATATATATATATATATATATATATATATGAACTGGCTTTTTGGCACTGGTTCCCTATAGAGGGATACCTTGCTTGGCTTTGATATGGGAGAAGAGGCTTTGTTCTTCCTCAACTTGATATGCTACTCTCTGAGGAGTGAATAGGAGCTGGGGTGGGGCAAGCTGGGGCATGAGAGGGAGGAAGGTAGAAAAGGAGAACTGTGGTTAGTATATAAATAATCTTTTTAATAAACAAATAAATAAAATGTCAGGCTAGTTCATGCACTAAGGGGGCCTCACAAACTGTCCAAGTGACACAACTGTCATCCACATTCAGAGCCATCTGTAACCATCAGTTGCAGGATGAAGGTTCTATAATAACAATTAAGATTGTCATCAATTTGATTACAGGGAAAGGGCAGTTCAGGCACTCTCTCTACTATTCCTTGGAGTATTATCCAGAGTCACTTTTGCGGAATCTTGAGTATTTCCCTATCAGCAGGTTCCTCCCTAACCCCAAATGGCTCATTCTCTCAAGATATGTATTTTATTATTTTCTCCCTCTTCCTCTGCCAACTCAACCCTCCAATTCCCTTATTTTCTCTTCCCACTTTTCTTTATCCCCTGCTCCACAGTTCCAATTTACTCCAGAGATCTTATTTATTTCCCCCTCACAGAGGAATTTATGAATATCTCCCTTAATGTCCCATTACTGGTTTTTAAATAAAAGTAAGTAAATATTGAACTCCTCTTATGGATATTTACAGCAACAACCTCCATAGGCTTCTATTTTTAATTTTATTTTGAGACTATAGTTTCAGCATTGTTCCCATATAATTCCACCCTCCAGACCCTATTACATATCCCATTTCATTCTCCTTCAAATTCATGGCTCTTTTTTTTTCATTAATTGTTACTTCATGAAAATATGTGTATATACATATATATTTCAAAATATAACCTGCTTAGTCCGTATGAATTACTGGATGACCTTTTGCAATAGGCAATAGATTGTTGTGTTCTTTCCTGGGGAAAGACACCTATCGCACTCCAAGATTTACTCAGTTGCTTACAGATTTTTTTTTGTATAGGGAATACACCAATGGATATCTTAAACTGTATGATGACTAGCCCACAAGGCTCATATATTTAAATGCTAACTCCTCAGTTGGTGCAACTGTTTGAGAAGGATTGGAAAGTATGACTTTACTGTAGGAGGTATGGCCTTGTTGGAGAATGCATGTCACTAAAGCTGTGGGATTTTATGTTTAAAAAGTCTACACTACTCCCAGTTAGCTCTTCCTTTCTTGTTCTTTTCTGCCTCATGCTTGTGGATCATATGTAAGCTCTCAGCTACTACTTCGGCTTTATGCCACTTACCTGTTGCCATGCTTTTCACCATAAACTCTAAACTTCTAGAACTGTGAAAATGAAGCATGTATAGTATTAGAGACTCCAGTATGTTGGAGGTGCCAGAACTAATGGATTTTTGCCTGAAAGAACTTCATATAGGGAGTGTAACCAGATCAAGAGAAGGAAGTGGGTTGCAATTAGCAAAGAGGGAGTGATAGAGATAGCTATAAACTGTTAAAAATATTTTCTTCACTATGTTCACTTTCATCCTATTTTGAATGGTAATATATACTTTGTGCTGTTGTACATTGGAAGTACATCTTTGTTTGTTTAAACACTAGATTATATATTTAAACTATTGAGACTTTGAAAGACTATGGGGACACTTGAAATTGAACGAAATCTGTTTTGTGTAATTATATGTCTATATTCCTATGGGAGTCACAGAGTGCAATATGATGGTTTGAATGAGAATAATCCCACAGGTTCAAATATTTGAGTGTTTGCTCCCAAGTTGGTAGAAATATTTCAAAAGGATTAGAAAAGAGTGACATTGGAGGCATGTCACTAAGAGTAGGCTCTGAGTTTTAAAATTTCCATGTCATTTCCAGTAATCTTTCTCTGCCTATTGCTGATAGATAAGACGTAAGCTTTCATCTTACAAAGATGTCAAAGAATGACATTTCCAGTGTCATTTTTTGTCTAGTGCCATGTTCCCCACCATGATAGTCATAGACTGTAATCCTCTAGAATGATAGGCTCCCAAATTAAATGATTTCTTTTATAATTTGTCTAAGTTTTGGTGCTTTGTCATTGAAAGAAAAAGGTAACTAAGATAATCACTCATTATTATTAGCACAAAATAATTACACAGGTTAATGGAATTATTATACATTGTTTTTGTCCATCTACCATTCTTCTCTTAAGTCTTCCCTAGCATCATTTTCAGTCTCAAGTAATCATCTCCTTTGTTTAGGAATATATTCAGATGAATAGAAATATAATTGCAAGTACATGTGTTGTATATTATTAGAACAATCAATGAAAATTATGCAAGCTGAGTTGTAGAAAATATGAAATATATAAGATATAATAAAGGAGAAACTATCATACAAAAAATGATAAAAAGTGCTGGTATTAGAAAGGTGCTTTAAGTCATACTGTTGATTTTCTCCATCAAGTAACATCCATGTAAAAGGAGAGTTCATCTGTTCACAGGATTTCTTTTAGTAAATCCTTGGGCAAATATTGATTTAAATTTATGCCATAAAACAATGTTAGCACAATCAGGTACATTAATCCAAAATTAGCCCAAATGGCCAGTAGCAGAAAGATAGGTAGGACTGCCAGGCAAAGAGAATAAATAGAATGAGGGTGGGGTAAGTAAGAAGGAGAGGAGGATTCTAGGGGCCAGCCACCCAGCCACCCAGCCATTGGAGAAGTATGAAGGAAAGCAATATATATATAATAAAAAGAGGTAAAATGCCCAAAAGCAAAGCATAGTTAAGGAAAATGGTATAATTTAGGTTAAATTAGAAAATCTGAGAGTTGAGGATTTAGCTCAGTGAAAGAGCATTTTCCTAGCAAGCACAAGGCCATGGGTTTGGTCCTCAGCTCCAGAAGAAAAAAAGAAAGAAAGAAAATCTAGCTAGAAACAAGACAAGCTAAGGCTGGGCATTAATAAATTAAAAATGTCTCTATGTATTTATTTTGGAGCTGGGCCCCAAAAAAATAAAGAAAAAAACTACAACTTTTTTACAACAGCCATGTCACTATTGCACCAATGGGTACAACTTACTTGGAAGGTTAACTCTGTATTACCTATACAATATCAAGCCAACCACACTTCTGACATATATAGGGTAGATTATCTTCAACCATTACTAAGGAGTCATTGGGAGTGAATAGTTGATTAATTTCCTGGTAAGATTTTTACCAACACAAGGCTGATATATCTGGGGGAGAAGTTCCTTGGTTGAGAAAATATCTCTATCAGATTGACTGTAAGCAAATCTGTTTGAAATTTTATTGAATTAAAAATTGATGTGAAAGTGTACAGCCCACTGTGGGAGGTGCCACACTTGACAGGTGTGTGTAGTATTAAAAAGCAGGTTGAGTAATCTGTTGGGAACAAGCCAGTAAGAAGCATTTCTCCTTAAACTCTGCTCCAAGTTCCTCCCTCAATTTCCTTACATGATAGATTATAAACTGTATACATAAACTGTTTTTTCCCCAAGTTTCATTTGGTTTTGCTGTTCTCTTATCACAGCAATAGAAAACAAATTAAAATAGGGAATAAGTGTTATGTTGTTTTTGTTTGTTTGTTTGCTTCTAAATATGTGGCCACTTGAAGAAATCTTGTGGACTTAGATATTCATTTGTATTTTTATAAGAGTACATGAAGTTAGAAGGAGACATGCTCACTTCCGGGACCAGGTACTGTCTGCAGAGTCCCAGCGCATCTGTAGTAGGGGCAGATAACTCTGCTGGTCAACATACCCACAGCTGCTACTGAGGGAATTTGCCCAGCTACCCACCTCGACTACAAATGTGTGAACAGATAGCTACAGGGGTCCCTGAAGGACAGACTCAGACCCCGCCCAGAGGTAGGGAGGGGTCACCAGGCCCAAGTGCCTATATCCCAGCCAGGGAGGGAGAATTGAGCTCCCATCAATTCCAGTTCAACTTCCAGGACCAGGTGCTGTCTGCAGAGTAAGCCCCAGCAAACTCTGTAACAGGTACAGATAAAGTTTGCCTGTTACCATACTCACAGCTGCAACTGAAGGAATTTGCATGACCACCCACCTCAACCTCGAACTGATCAAATAGATAACTTCTGTGGTCTCTGAAGGGTAGATTCAGACCCTGCCAAGAGAGGTGACAGGAGACACACAAGCCCGAGTGCCACAACTGACAAGGAGCCATCTAATCGTGAACCACTGAAACCATGGGCAAATGTCAGTGTAAAAAATTACATAATAATACAAAGAACAACATGGTAACTATAGAAAAGAGTGACGATCTTACAAATAAAAGACCTGAACTGAGCAATGAAGAGGAAACAGAAGGAAGCGACACCAAAAATTCCTTTTTGATGATCATCAAAGCTCTCAAAGAAGATATGAAAAATAGCCTTAAAGAAATAGAAGAAAATACAAACAAAAAATTGGAAGAGATGAACAAAACTATGAAAGAAACATGCCAGGAACTAAAAGCTGAAATAAAAGCTGAAATGGAAGCAATAAAAAAGGCACAAAATGAGGCAAAGTTGGAAATAAAAAATCTGAAGAAAAAAGCTGGAACCACAGATACAAGCACAACAAACAGAGTTTAAGAGATGGAAGATAGAATCTCTGAAGTGGAAGACTCAGTAGCTCAAATAGATATATCAGTCAAAGAAAATAGTAAAACTAAAAAAGCCATAATTCAAAATGTTCAGAAAATCTGGGACACCATGAAAAGACCTAATTTGAGAATAATAGGAATAGAAGAAGGAGAAGAATACCAGCTCAAAGGCACAGATAATGTTTTCAATAAAATCGTAGAAGAAAACTTCCCTAACCTGAAGAAGGAAATGCCTATAAAGATACAAGAAGCTTACAGAACACCAAATAGATATGACCCCCCCAAAAAAGTCAGCACACCACATTATAATCAAGCCACAAAACATTCAGAACAAAGAAAAAATTTTAAGAGCTGCAAAAGAAAAGGACCAACTCACATATAAAGGCAGACCCATCAGAATAACACCTGACTATTCAATGGAAACGATGAAAGCCAGAAGGACTTGGTCAGAAGTTATACAGATGCTAAAACAGCATGGTTGACAAACTAGAATACTATACCCTGTAAAATTATAGATCACCATAGATGGAGTAAACAAGGTATTTCAGGACAAAGTCAGACTGAAAGAATATCTATCTACCAATCCAGCACTACAGAGAGTATTAGAGGGAAAACTCCATCCTAAGGACCACAGATACACCCACAAAATCACAAACAATCAATAAGTCCACAGAAGAATACCCTAGAGAAAGGAAATACAAACAAGTTACCACCAACAATGACAGGAAATATGAATCAATGGTCACTAATTTCCCTTAATATCAATGGTCTTAACTCTCCTATAAAATGTCACAAAGTAACAAGATGGATACAACAACAGAAGCCATCCTTCTGTTGCCTACAAGAAACACACCTCAACTGCAAAGACAGACACAGGCTTAGAATAAAGGGTTGGGAAAAGATTTTCCAGTCAAACGGTCCTAAGAAACAAGCAGGGGTTGCAATCCTAATATCTAACAAAGTAGACTTTAAGCTAAAAGCAATTAAAAGGGACCA
>PVIH01017741.1:0-23074 GCA_004025045.1 Sigmodon hispidus | reverse complement strand
TCTCAAATTCCACATCAATTCTTACACCCTAATAGTGGGAGACTTCAATACCCCATTTTCAACCCTGGATAGATCAACAAGACAGAGCCTAAACAGAGAAATAAGGAGTCTAAATGAGGTTATGATGCAAATGGATTTCATAGATATCTACAGAACCTTCCACCCAAAGGCAAAGCAATATAGATATTTCTCAGCTCCTCATGGAACTTTCTCAAAAATTGACCACCTAATTGGTCATAAAGCAAAAATCAACAGATACAAAAAAATGGAAATAATCCCTTGTAACATATCACACCACCAGGGCCTAAAGTTAGAGTTCAACAACATCAAAACCCAAAGAAAGCCTGCCAACTCAAGGAAACTAAACATCACTCAGCTGAACCATCACTGGGTCAAGGAAGAAATTAAGAAAGAAATCAAAGTCTTCCTAGGATTCAATGAAAATGAATCTACAATGTATCCAAACATGTGGGACACAATGAAAGCAGTCTTAAGAGAAAAAATCATACCGCTAGATGCCTATATGAAAAACCTTGAGAAATCCCACACTAGAGACCTAGTAGTGCAGCTGAAAGCCTTAGAACAACTAGAAGCAAACTCACCTAGAAGGAGTAGACGGCAGGAAATAAACAAACTTAGAGCTGAAGTCAATACAATTGAAACAAAAAGAATATTACAAAGAATCAATGAATCTAAAAGTTGGTTCTTTGAGAAAGTTAACAAGATAGATAGTCGCTTAGCCAAACTAATAAAAAAACAGAGAGAGAGTGTTCAAATCAACAAAATCAGAAATGAAAAGGGGGACATAACAACAGACCCCCAGGAAATATAGAGAATTATCAGGTCATATTTTGAAACTCTGTATTCCACAAAATTGGAAAACCTAGAAGAATTGGACAGCTTTCTGGACAGGTACCATCTACCAAAATTAAATGAAGATCAGATTAATTACCTAAACAGGCCTATAACCCTTAAGGAAATTGAAGCTTTCATTAAAATCTCCCCAAAAGTAATAGCCCTGCTCCAGATGGTTTCAGTGCCAAATTCTACCAGACATTCAAAGAAGAATTACTACAGTTACTCCTCAAACTATTTCACACTGTAGAAACTGAAGGAATATTGCCAAATTTCTTTTATGAGGCCACAATCACCCTAATACCCAAGCCACTCAAAGACACAACAAAGAAGGAAAACTACAGACCAAATTCCCTCATGAACATTGATGCGAAAATTTTCAGCAAAATTTTGGCAAACCATATACAACAATGTATAAAAGATATCATCCACCACCACCAAGTAGGCTTAATCCCAGAAATGCAGGGCTGGTTTAACATACAAAAAACTGTAAATGTTATCAATCATATAAACAAACTAAAGGAACAAACCACATGATCATATCCTTAGATGTGGAAAAAGCCTTTGTGCAAAATCCAACACTCCTTTATGATTAAAGCCCTGGAAATATCAGGAATACAGGGAGAATACCTAAATATAATAAAGGCGATTTACAAGAAGCCGACAGCCAGTATCAAACTTTATGGAGAAATGCTCAAAGCAATTCCACTAAAGTCAGGAACTGGACAAGATGTCCTCTCTCACCTTATCTATTTAATATAGTTTTCGAACTTTTAGCTAAAGCAATAAGAGAATGAAAAGAGATTAAGGGGATACAAATTGGAAAAGAAGAAGTAAAGCTATCTCTATTTGCAGATGATATGATTGTATACATAAGTGACCCACAAAATTCTTCCAAGGAACTGCTACAGCGGATAAACACCTTCAGCAATGTAGCAGGATACAAGATTAACTCAAAGAAATCAGTAGCCCTTCTGTACACTAAAGACAGAAGAGCTGAAAAAGAAATAAGGGAAACATTACCCTTCATATTAGCTATAAATAGTATTAAATACCTTGGAGTAACTCTAACCAAAGAAGTAACAGACCTGTTTGACAAAAATTTTAAATCACTGAAGAAAGAAATTGAAGAGGATATCAGAAAATGGAAACCTGTCCCATGTTCCTGGATTGGTAGGATCAACATAGTAAAAATGGCAATTCTACCAAAGGCAATCTACAGATTCAATGCACTGCCCATCAAAATCCCAACACAATATTTTTTGGACCTTGAAAGAACAATACTCAATTTCATTTGGAATAACATGAAAGCCAGGATTGCCAAAACAAATTTACTCAGCTAAATAACCTCAGGATGTATCACCATCCCTGACTTCAAGCTATACTATAGAGCTACAGTAATAAAAACAGCCCAGTACTTGCATAAAAACAGACTTGTGGACCAATGGAATAGAATTGAGGATCCAGACATTAACACAAAAACCTATGAACACCTGATCTTTGGCAAAGAGGCCCAAAATATCCAATGGAAAAAAGATAGTATCTTTAACAAATTGTATTGGCACAGCTGGGTAGAAGTGTGCAGAAAAATGCAAATACATCCGAGCCTGTCACCCTGCACAAAACTCAAATCCAAGTGGATCAAAGACCTCAACTTAAACCCAACCACTTTGAACTTGATAGAAAAGAAAGTGGGAAATACACTTCTACAAATTGGCACAGGCCACCGCTTCCTAAATATAACACCAGTGGCACAGACACTAAGACCAACAATCAATATGTGGGATCTCCTGAAGCTAGGAAGCTTCTGCAAAGCGAAGGACACTGTCAGTAGGACAAAACAACAGCCTACAGAATGGGAAAAGATCTTCACCAACCCTACAAGTGATAGAGGACTGATCTCTAAGGCATATAAAGAGCTCAAGAACCTAGAGCCCAAAACCTTGAATAACCCAATCAAAAAATGGGGTACAGATCTAAAAAGGGAATTCTCAGCAGAGGAACTATGAATGGCTGAAAGGCACCTGAAAAAGTGTTCTTCATCTTTAGCCATCAGAGAAATGCAAATCAAAACAACTTTGAGATATCACCTAACACCTGTTAGATTGGCTAAGATAAAAGGCACAGATGACAGCCTATGTTGGAGAGGATGTGGAACAAGGGGGACACTCCTCCATTGTTGGTGGGAGTGTAAGCTTGTTCAGCCACTTTGGAATGCAGTATGGAGGTTTCTCAGAAAATTGAGAAGCAATCTCCCCAAGGACCCAGCAATACCACTTCTGGGTGTATACCCTAAAGAGGCACATTCACACTCCAAATGTATTAGCTCAACTATGTTCATAGCAGCATTATTTGTAATAGCAAGAACCTGGAAACAACCTAGATGTCCCTAAACTGAAGAATGGATTAACAAACTGTGCTACATCTACACAATGGAATACTACTCAGCAGTAAGGAAAAATGATACCCTAAAATTTGCAGGCAAATGGATGGATTTGGAGAATATCCTCCTGAGCGAGGTTTCACAATCTCAGAAAGATAAGCAGGGGATTTACTCACTCATTAGTGGTCTCTCAACAAACAAATGAGAAAAAAAGCCAAGCATGCCCAAGCAGCAAACCCTAACCACTGAACATCTTGGGATTAGAAATACTCTGGAGTGACCCTTCGGACCCCACTCCAACTATGGGAACACCTTACTCACTCTTGAGGGAGGTGGGACAAACCTGGATTTGGCCAGGAGTGGAGACTGATCCAAGCATTATTGGGTCAGGGGGACCATAGGACTGTCTGCTCCCTGCCCAAGGATGGGATGGGGATTTCCAGAGAAGTAAAATGACCTGATGTGGTGGGAGGGGGAAGGGACCTTGAATAAGGATATACAGGGATGAAAAAAAAAATTCAGAGGGAAAGCTGAACACAAAGTAAATATATGTGTAGCAATCTTATTTGCATTATCACCCTTGATAAGTCATGCTAATGATTTTTATCTTCTTTATAGTTATTGTTAACTTTTCAGCATTTTAAATCCATTTTACTGTATTTTTTGATAAATACAAAATAAATAAAGAAGAAAAAAGTATTCATAAGAATTAGCCTACTCTAAAAAAAAAAGAAATGAAACTCTTTTATTGCCAGTATAGAAGAATAAAGGCAAATGTGTAATTTTTAGAAAATTTGACTTAAAATTACTCATCTTCTTACTCTAGAAAGACAGTAAACACTGCTTTCCCAGAGTTCAGCTTTTTTTTCTAAGCATTATTTTATACTATTTAGGTGAATACATTATAAAACTTTCATAGTATTTTTTCTTACTAAATATTATAACAAGTAATTTTCATTCAATTACTAGCATATTCAAAGCCCATGTGTACATGCCTATAGTATGTAATTTGCATGTTTATTGGTCAGCATTGTCTCTTCCTTTCCCTTCTATTCTAAACAGAATGACAATGAACACCTTTGACACAAAGCTTTTCTGTTCATAATATTACTTTTTTTGGATAAATTTCCAAATTTAGAATTTTCTGTCTCAGACTTGGAAATTTAAAAAAAAAAAAAAACCTTTCTTAGTATTGTCATATTATTTCCCAATGAAAATTTAACATTTCTTCCTCCTGAAGTAATATTCCATCTCCAGTATTGTATATCTCAAGATTTCTTTTTCTCTGTCAATTTGATACACAAAGATTTATAATCTGCCTTTGTCCTAATTTGCATTTATCAATGTCTTAATGAAAAATATTTTCTCATATTTATAAATGAAACATTTTCTTAAGTAAAAAACACTAATGTACCAATAAAAGGAGTCCTAATGACATTACATTTCCTCAGCCATCATCATAAAATCTTCATTCTGCAGCAGATGAGAACAAATACAGAGGACCCATATCCAGATAAAATACAGAGAATGAGAGACTTTGGAACACTCATCCCTTAAAGAGATCCCTGTATCACCATCAAATTCCTTTCTTAGGGCTTAGGGAATATGATGGAAGAGAAGACAGAAAGAGTTTAAGAGTCAGAAGGGATGGAGAAAACAAAGGAAACAAGACCCTTGAAATCAACAGGGTAGACACATAAGAACTCAGAGAAACTACAGCAGCATGCATAGAAACTGTATCAGGTGAAGCTCTAAAGCTGAAAGAAGTAGACAAAAGTCCTTAACCCTAACTCAGAAGCTGTCTCCAAAGAATAACCACTTGCAAACGGAAATTTGGTTTTCTTCACGACACTCTTACTATGAAAACATACTACTTCAGAAGGTAGGGTGCATGCCTAGCAAGAAATGGCCAATAGCAAGTGTATCTTTTGTTGTCCTTCTCTTATAATTTGGTGTCAGAGATTTATATTAAATATTATTTTTCTTAATAAAAAGGAAGGAGACATGCTGGGGATATTATAAGAGAAGTTGAAGAGAAGCTGTAAGTAGAAACTGGAGGTATTTACAAACATACCAATTTAAGTATGTATAAAATTCTATGAAATAAAAAATCATAAAAATTAAAATTAAAAGTATATTCAAATATGAAGAAAAACTTGCAATCTAAAAAGTATATAGTAAGACTAAAAATCAAATACAGTGACATTGTAGGATACAACATTTATATAGAGATCTTCAAATAGTATCAATGAACTATTAAAAATATAGAAAATAATTTTACTTATAATCATCAAAAATACTTGAAAATAATTTTCTCTTTATTGTTCTATATTTGTGGGCTAAAATAATGAATAATGTAAGATGTTCCTACTACTCAAGAACATTACAAAGATTAAATGTACTCCCAATCAAAATTGATATTGTTAAAGATAGCACAAAAAGTATAAAATGCAAATACAATTTTAAATAAATTTAATAGTTAAATACAAAATAAAATCAAAAAAATTCATAGAGGTGACATACTGGAAGTGCCACTTGACCTTAATTTGAGGAGATTTTTTTAATATACATTCTCAAAATCACAAGCAAGCATAGACAAATCAGAGTATAGACAATAAAAATTCAACACAGTTGATTAGACAACCAATAAAATGAGATGACAACTTATAGAATGATAAAAAAATGTTTTCAATCTCTACAACTGACGTGTTGTTAGTATGTAAAATACATTACTCAAGTCAACAACAAAACAAGTAATCATTTAAAACATAGGTGAATTAATGTTTTAAAATTATCCAATAAGAATGAATAAAAAATGAAACCATAATGAGAATGCTTTCCAGTTGTAATAAGTGTTAGAGTGGATAATGAGAAAAGAGAACACATACCTTATGAGAAAAATGTTAACATAATCATCATAGAATATCTTCATCTTGGTGCCTAAAAAGCAAAGATTAGATCTATCATATGGCCTATCCATAAATCTCCTGAAAAATACCTCCAGAAATATATATCAGATTGCTATTGATATATTTGCATAATCATGTTTGTTACATCATTATTCATAATAGCCAAATGAATGAATAGGTAAACAGATGAATAGGTAAAGAAAGTAGATATTTTTACAATACATTATCTTTCAGCCACGAAGAAGAATGAAAGTAAGTTACTCAAAAAGAAAGGTGAGTTCAGAGGACATTATAATAAATGAAATAAGCCTCAAACTCTAAGGTAAATATTTTAAGTTCTCACTAATTTTCATAGTTTAAAACACTTGAATTCATAGAATCAGAGAATAAAATAGTAGTTACCAGGAATAAAGTTTGAAGAAAATGGTGAAATACTGCTCAAATAGTTCAGGTCCTTTAGAAAAATAAATTACGTAAATGTAAGATTAATTATTGTTAATAATATGACACATTTTTGAATATGGGTAAGATAATAAATATAAATTAGTTTAATAATTTTTGAGGTAATATATATGCTCAATCATTTGATTAAACATTGAATATGCATTCATAAATCCTTAGTTTACATTTTATATGATATAATTTTGAAATTATTTTACAAAATACTGCATTGTTAAACCCCATGTAAAAGCAAAAATTAGTAGGTAATACCTGGAGAAAAGATAAAGTCTATAATAATGATAGATAAAAAGATTCATTACTGAGACAACACATTGACTTATAGCCTGAGTTCCTGATTGTGATTTTTGTTTATCCACAGATTGATTGTGGATAGTGGTAGTTTTATACTTGCTAATGGCATGACTTTGTGTAGAATGATTCAAAGCTTTTAAAGAAAGCTTGGTGTGTTAGGATAATTTTATGTTGTAATTAAAGGTTAGTTTGAATGTTGAGTCTTAGAAAAAGCCAAAAATCAGGAGTTAGAGGAAATAAAGATTTAAGTTAGTTAGAAAAAGGAAAATTAACACTATTGAGCCTGGCCCAGTCATTAACACCAAATTGTGTTTTTCTCATTTCATTCTGTTTTAATAAAATCATGTATGTATATATATTTCTGATAGAAACATTTGACAGTATATAGATCAACAAGAGAGAAAGGAGAATTGATGTATTCTTTCATCAGTGTAAAGCAGAAAACATTTTTATCTCTAGCCTTATTTAACTATGAAATTAAACATATTGATTAGAAACATTCAAGTTAATTTATACTTCCTTTTAATTTTGCTATCTTATTCTGTATATTTAATTGAAATTTTTTATATTAAGTATATATATTGATGATAAATATTGATGTTTTCTACAGTAACATTATATCTTTTAATCTGTTCTGTGTGTATAAGTATGTTCAAATTTAACTATTAAAGCAGTTAAATATTCATGACTATAAAAAATTAATCCACAGTGTCACCTTAGTGCCTGACTATGAAACTAAATACTAAGAATGTTAGCCAGTATAAATAGTAAAATCATAGTACCATACACATACATTGTCTTTGAAACTCAACAAAGGTATTTCAATTCACATTAGTTAGAAGCATTTATTTTAAAGTAAAAATAATAAGACAAAGCATTCAGTGGTGAAATAAATGTGGGCTATAAGGTTTTCATGTGTGTTTCATTAAGATTCAAGCTCTATTAATTACTATCAAGCTAAGAGAAATTATATGACCTCTGTCTGATTCAGACTTTTTAACAAGGAAAATGAAGGTCATAGTTTCAACTACCTAGTAGGGATGAAAATTGAATCTAATATATATTAACATTTTAATATAATAGTTTATACCATCTCATCCTTGCTTAATTTAAAGGCTCAATCTTGAGGTTCCAGCAACTGATCCCCCATCTGGGAAGTTGCATCCAAGGACCAGGGTCAATCTGTAGTGCCTGATCCCAGACAGGATCCCTTAGGAGACAAGACTAGGGTTTGGCTGTGAGGGGCTCCTACAGCCACAACTAAAAGAGGGGACTTTGCAACCCAGCCCTACCTCCAACTGCATCAGCAGAGAACGACTGAGGACTTCGAAATTCAGACTCCATCCAGAGGTGAGCAGGTTCTGGCACCTGATCCCCTGTCCAGAAAGTTGGAAAGCTGGAAAGCTGCATTTCCAGATCAGGGTCAAGCTGCAGTGAATGATCTCAGAATCTCCTTAGCAGACAGAACTAGAGTTTGGATGTGAGGGAATCCTCCAGCCACACCTAAAAGAGGGGACCTGCCACAGCTGGCCACACATCCAACTGCATCAGCAGAGAAGGACTGAGGGCTTGAAATTCAGACCCCTGCCCAGAGCAGAGTCAGAGATGGAGCTGACCCCTTGCCCAGATGAGACAGAAGACACACAAGCCCTCTTGCCACAACTGACCAGGAGTGGCCTAACCATAACCCACTGAAGCCATGCACAGAAGCCAGTACAAACATACATATAACAATACAAAGAACAACAAGGCAACTCCAGAAGAAACTGGTGGTTCTACAAGTACAAGACCTGAACAGAAAAATGAAGAGGAAACAGAAGGAAACAACACTAAAAACACATTTATGAAGATTATTGAAGCCTTCAAAGAAGATATAAAAAATTCCCTTAAATAAAATACAAACAAAAAATTGGAAGAGATGAACAAATCCTTGAAAGAAAACCAGGAAAAGGTAAACCAAAAAATGAAAGATACATTCCAGGAACTGAAAACTAAAATAGAAGCAATAAAAAGGCACAAAAATGAGGCAAACATAGAAATGGAAAACCTGAAGAAAAGAACTAGTACTACAGATACAAGCATAACCACAAAATCCAAGAGATGGAAGAGAGAATCTCTGAAGTGGAAGACTCGGTAGCTGCAACAGATATATCAGTAAAAGAAAATACTAAAATCAAAAGCCATAACACAAAATGTTCAGGAAATCTGGGACACCATGAAAAGACCTAACTTGAGAATAATAGGAATAGAAGAAGAATTCCAGCTCAAAGGCACAGATAATGTATTCAATAAAATCATAGAAGAAAACTTTCCTAACTTAAAGAAGGAAATGCCTATATTGATACAAGAAGCTTACAGAATACCAAATAGATATGACCCCCCCAAAAAAAAGTCAGCTTGCCACATAATAATCAAATCACAAAACAAGCAGAACAAAGAAAAAATTTAAGAGCTGCAAAAGTAAAGGGCCAACTTACATATAAAGGCAGACCCATCAGAATAACATCTGATTATTGAATGGAAACAATGAAAGCAACAAGGGCTTGGTAAGAAGTTATACAGTCACTAAAAGAGCACGGCTGCCAACCTAGACTACTATACATGGGAAAATTATCAATCACCATTGATAGAGGAAACAAGATATTTCATGACAAAGTCAGACTGAAGCAATACCTATCTACTAATCAGGCCCTTCAGAAAGCATTAGAGGAAAAACTCCAACCTAAGGATCCCAGATACAACAAAGAAACCACAAACAATCAATAATCCCACAAAAGAATACCCCAGAGAAAGGAAATACAAACAAGTTACCACCAAAGAGAGCAGAAAATATCAATTAGTTGTCACTAATATCCCTTAATATCATTGGACTCAACTCACCTATAAAAAGACATACACTAACAAGATGGATACAAAAACAGAACCCATCCTTCTGTTGCCTACAAGAAACACACCTCAACAACAAAGACAGACACAGGCTCAGAGTAAAGGGTTGGAAAAAGATTTTCCAGTCAAATGGCCCTAAGAAACAAGCTGGGGTTGCCATCCTAATATCTAACAAAGTAGACTTTAAGCTAAAAGCAATTAAAAGGGACCAAGATGGTCATTACGTATTCATCACAGGAAAAATTGGTCAAGAGGAGATTTCAATCCTGAATATTTATGCCCCTAATATAAGGGCACATACCTCTGTAATAGAAACACTGCTAAAGGTCGAATCCCACATCAATTCTCAAACCCTAATAGTGGGAGACTTCAATACCCCACTTTCACCCCTGGAAAGGTCAACCAGACAGAGACTCAACAGAGAAATAAGGAATCTAACAGAGGTTAAGATGGAAATGGATTTAATAGATATCTACAGAAGCATCCACGCAAACCCAAAGGAATATACATATTTCTCAGCTTCTCATGGAACTTTCTCCAAAATTGAACACATAATAGGTCTAAAGCAAATATCAACAGATACAAAAAAATGAAAATAATCCCTTGAATAATATCAGACCACCATGGCCTAAAGTTAGAGTTCAACAACAGCAAATGTCACAGAAGGCCTATCAACTCATACAAAATAAATATGACTCAGCTGAACCAACTCTGGGTCCAGGAAGAAATTAAGAAAGAAATCAAAGTCTTCCTAGAATTCAATGAAAATGAATCCACAACATATCCAAACTTGTGGAACGCAGTGAAAGCAGTCTTAGGAGGGAAATTCATAGCACTAGATGCCTGTATGAAAAACTAAGAGAAATCCTACACTAAAGAACTAACAGAACTGCTGAAAGCCTTAGAACAATTAGAAGCAAACTCACCTAGAAGGAGTAGACAGCAGGAGATAATCAAACTTAGAGCTGAAATCAATACAATTGACACAAAAAGAACAATAAAACGGATCAATGAATCAAAAAGTTAGTTCTTGGAGAAAGTCAACAATATAGATAAACTCTTATCCAAACTAATCAAAAAGTAGACAGTATCCAAATCAACAAAATCAGAAATGAAAAGGGGACCATAAAACACACTGTCAGGAAATCCAGATAACTATCAGATCATACTTTGAAAATCTATATTACACAAAAATGGAAAACCTATAAAAAATGGACAGCTTTTCGGACAGGTACCATTTACCAAAATTAAATGAAGACCAGATTAATTACGTAAACAGACCTATAAAACCTAAAGGAAATTAAAGCTGTCATTAAAAGTCTCCCAAGTAAAAAAGCCCAGGTCCAAATGGTTTCAGTGCAGAATTCTACCAGTCATTCAATGAAGAATTACTACCATTAATCCTCAAACTGTTTCCTACAGTAGAAACTGAAGGAATATTGCCAAATTCCATTTATGTGGCCACAATTACCCTAATACCCAAGACACTCAAAGACTCAACAAAGAAGGAGAATTGCAGACCAATTTCCCTCATGAATATTGATGCTTAAATTCTCAAAAAAATGACAAACCATATACAACAATATCTAAAGCATATCATCATCCACCATGACCAAGCATGCTTCACTTCAGAAATGCAGAGATAGTTAAATGTACATAAAACCATAAACATCATCCATCATATAAACATACTAAATGAAAAAGACCTCATGATCATATCCTTAGATGCTGAAAAAGCCTTTGACAAAATCCATCACTCTTGAATGATAAAAGTCATAGAGAGATCAGATAATACAGGGAAAATATCTCAATATAATAATTGTGATCTGCAAGAAGCTGACAGCCAGCATCAAACTTAATGGAGAAAACCACAAAGCACTCCTACTAAAATTAGGAACTAAACAAGGATGTCCTCTCTCCCCTCATCTATTCAATATAGTTCTTGACGTTTTAGCTAAAGCAATAAGAGAATGAAAGAAGATTGAGGGGATACAATTTGTAAAAGAAGAAGTGAAGCTATCTCTATTTCCAGATGAAAAGATTATATACATAAGTGACCCACAAAATTTTACCAGGGAACTTCTACAGCTGATAAACACCTTCACCAATGTAGTAGGATACAAGATTAACTCAAAGAAATCAGTAGTCCTTCTATATACTAAAGATAAAAGGGCTGAAAAAGAAATAAGGAAAACATTACCCTTTATAATAGCTGCAAATAGTATTAAATACCTTGGAGTAACTATAATCAAAAAAGTAACAGATCTATTTTGGAAAAATTTTAAATCACTGAAGAAAGAAATTGAAGAGGATATAAGTAAATGAAAAGCTCTCCTACATTCCTGGATAGGTAAGATCAACATAGTAAAAATGGCAGTTTTACCAAAAGCAGTCTAGAGATTCAATGCGCTGACAATCAAAATCCCAAAACAATATTCTATGAACCTTGAAAGAATGATATTCAACTTCATTTGGAATAACAGGAAATCCAGGGTTGCCAAAACAGTTTTTCTCAACAAAAGAACCTCAGGAGGCATCTCCATCCCTGACTTCAAGTTATACTATAGAGCTACAGTAATAAAAACAGCCTGGTACTGGCATAAAAACAGACTTGTGGATCAATGGAATAAAATTGAGGATCCGGGAATTAACCCAAAAACCTATGAACACCTGATCTTCAACAAATAGGCCCAAAATATTCAATGGAAAAAAGATACTATATTTAACAAATGATGTTGACATAGCTGGATGGTAGTATGTAGAAAAATGCAAACATATCCGAGCCTGTCACCCTGCACAAAACTCAAATCCAAGTAGATCAAAGACCTCAACATAAACCCAGCCAATCTGAACTTGATAGAAAAGAAAGTGGGAAATAACCTCCAATGAATTGGCATAGGGAACCACTTCCTAAATATAACACCAGTGGCACAGACACTAAGAACAATAATCAATACATGGGACCTCATGAAACTGAGAAGCTTCTGTAAGGCCAAGGAAAAGGTTTTCACCAACCTTGCAAGTGATAGAGGACAGAACTCTAAAATATATAGGGAACATAAGAAACTAGAGACCAAAACCTTGAATAACTCACTCAAAAAATGGGGTACAGAACTAAAAAGGGAATTCTCAGCAGAAGAATTACAAATGGCAGACAGGCACTTGAAAAAGTGCTCAACTTCTTTACCCATCAGAGAAATGCAAATCAAAACAACTTTGAGATACCACCTTACATCTGTCAGAATGGACAAGATAAAAGACACAGATGACAGCCTATGCTGGAGAGGGTGCAGAGCAAGGGGATCACTCCTCCATTGTTGGTGGGAGTGTAAGCTTGTTCAGCCACTCTGGAATGCAGTATGGCAGTTTCTCAGAAAACTGAGAATCAATCTCCTCAGGGATACAGCAATACCACTTCTGGGTGTATACCTTAAAGATGCCCATTTGCACTCCAAAGCCATTAGCTCAACTATGTTCATAGCAGCAGTATTTGTAATAGCAAGAACCTGGAAACAACCTAGTTCCCCCTCATCTGAATAATGGATTAACAAACTGTGGTACATCTATGCAATGGAGTAGTACTCAGAAGTAAGAAAAAATGATATCCTAAAATTTGTAGGCAAATGGATGGATTTGGAGAATATCCTCCTGAGTGGAGGTATCAGAAACTCAGAAAGATAAGCAGGGGATGTACTACATATTTACAAAACCCTTTCTTATTGATGCCTTTGTTGAAAATTTTGAAAGAAAAAATTGGCTCATAAAAAGTTTTAGATGAACATATGGATTGCATCTTTTTTTTAATTTTGTATTTAACAAAAAACAGTAACATGAATTTAAAATGAGGAAAGGTTAACAATAACTATGAAGAGGATAAGTATCATAAGCATGGCTTATCAAGGGTGGTAATGCAAATAAGATTGCTACACATATATTTACTATGTGTTCAGCTTTCCCTCTGAAATTTTTTTCCCATCCCTGTATTTCCGTATTCAAGGTCCCTTCCCCCTCCCACCACCTCTTGACATTTTTCTTCTCTGCAAATCCCCATCCCTTCCCTGGGCAGGGAGCAGACAGTCCTATGGTCCCACTGACCCAATAATGCTTGGATCAGTCTCCACTCCTGGCCAAATCCAGTTTTGTCCCCCCTCCCTCAAGAGTGAGTCTGGTGTTCCTATAGTTGGAGTGGGGTCTGAAGGGTCAGTCCAGGGTGTTTCTGATCCCAAGCTGTTCAGTGGTTGTGGTTTGCCGCTTGGGCATGTTTGGTTTTTTTCTTGTTTGTTTGTTTAGAGACCACTAGTGAGTGAGTACATCCCCTGCTTATCTCTCTGAGATTGTGATAGCTTGCTCAGGAGGATATTCTCCAAATCAATCCAGTTGCCTGCGAATTTTAGGATATCATTTTTTCTTACTGTTGAATAGTATTCCATTGTGTAGATGTACCACAGTTTGTTAATCCATTCTTCTGTTGAGGGCCATCTAGGTTGTTTCCACGTTCTTGCTATTACAAATAATGTTGCTATGAACATAGTTGAGCTAATACCTTTGGTATGTGAATGTGCCTCTTTAGGGTATACACCCAGAAGTGATATTGCTGGGTCCTTGGGGAGATTGAGACTCAATTTTCTGAGAAACCTCCATATTGCATTCCAAAGTGGCTGAACAAGCTTACACTCCCACCAACAATGGAGGAGTGTTCCCCTTGCTCCACATCCTCTTCAGCATAGGCTGTCATCTGTGCCTTTTATCTTAGCCAATCTAACAGGTGTTAGGTGGTACCTCAAAGTTGTTTTGATTTGCATTTCTCTGATGGCTAAAGATGAAGAACACTTTTTCAGGTACCTTTCAGCCATTCATAGTTCCTCTGCTGAGAATTCCCTTTTTAAATCTGTACCCCATTTTTTTTTGATAGGGTTATTCAAGGTTTTGGGCTCTAGATTCTTGAGCTCTTTATATATCTGAGAGATCAGTCCTCTATCACTTGTAGGGTTGGTGAAAATCTTTTCCCAATCTGTAGGCTGGCGTTTCATCCTATTGACAGTGTCCTTGGTTTTGCAGAAACTTCCTAGCTTCAGGAGATCCCACTTATTGATTGTTGGTCTTAGTGTCTGTGCCACTGGTGTTATATTTAGGAAGTGGTCACCTGTGCCAATTTGTAGAATTGTATTTCCCACTTTCTTTTCTATCAAGTTCAAAGTGGCTGGGTTTAAGTTGAGGTCTTTGATCCACCTGGATTTGAGTTTTGTGCAGGGTGAGAGGCTCGGATGTATTTGCATTTTTCTACACAATTCCATCGAGCTATGTCAACATCATTTGCTAAATATAGTATCTTTTTTCCATTGAATGTTTTGGGCCTCTTTGTCAAAGATCAGGTGTTCATAGGTTTTTGTGTTAATGTCTGGATACTCAATTCTATTCCACTGGTCCACAAGTCTGTTTTCATGCCAGTACCAGGCTGTTTTTATTACTGTAGCTCTATAGTATAGCTTGAAGTCAGGGATGGTGATACATCCTGAGGTTCTTTAGCTGAGTAAAATTGTTTTGGCAATCCTGGCTTTCCTGTTATTCCAAATGAAATTGAGTATTGTTCTTTAAAGGTTCAAAAAATATTGTGTTGGGATTTTGATTGGCAGTGCATTGAATCTGTAGATTGCCTTTGGTAGAATTGCCATTTTTACTATGTTGATCCTGCCAATCCAGGAACATGGGACAGCTTTCCATTTTCTGATATCCTCTTCAATTTCATTCTTCAGTGATTTAAAATTTTTGTCAAGTAGGTCTGTTACTTCTTTGGTTATAGTTACTCCAAGGTATTTAATACTATTTGCAGCTATTATGAAGGGTAATGTTTCTCTTATTTCTTTTTCAGCTCTTCTGTCTTTAGTGTATAAAAGGGCTACTGATTTCTTTTAGTTCATCTTGTATCCTGCTACATTGCTGAAGGTGTTTATCAGCTGAAGCAGTTCCTTGGAAGAATTTTGTGGATCACTTATGTATACAATCATATCATCTGCAAATAGAGATAGCTTCACTTCTTCTTTTCCAATTTGTATGCCCTTAATCTCTTTTTGTTCCCTTATTGCTTTAGCTAAAACTTGGAGAACTATATTGAACAGATAAGGGGAGAGAGGACATCCTTTTCTAGCTCCTGACATTAGTGGAATTGCTTTCAGCTTTTCTCCATTAAGTTTGATACTGGCTGTCGGCTTCTTGTAAATCGCCTTTATTATATTTAGGTATTCTCCCTGTATTCCTGATCTTTCCAGGTCTTTAATCATAAAGGAGTGTTGGATTTTGTCAAACAAAGGCTTTTTCCGCATCTAAGGATATGATCATGTGGTTTTGTTCCTTTAGTTTGTTTATATGATTGATAACATTTACAGTTTTTTGTATGTTAAACCAGCCCTGCATTTCTGGGATGAAGCCTACTTAGTGGTGGTGGATGATATCTTTTATACATTGTTGTATACGGTTTGCCAAAATTTTGTTGAGAATTTTTGCATCAATATTCATGTGGGAAATTGGTCTGTAGTTTTCCTTCTTTGTTGTATCTTTGAGTGGCTTGAGTATTAGGGTGATTGTGGCCTCATAAAAGGAATTTGGCAATATTCCTTCAGTTTCTACTGTGTGAAATAGTTTGAGGAGTAACTGCATTAATTCTTCTTTGAATATCTGGTAGAATTCAGCACTGAAACCATGTGGACCAGGGCTTTTATTTTTGGGGAGGTTTTTAATGACAGCTTCAATTTCCTTAAGGGTTATAAGCCTGTTTAGGTAATTAATCTGATATTGATTTAATTTTGGTAGATGGTACCTGTCCAGAATGCTGTTCATTTCTTCTAGATTTTCCAATTTTGTGGAATACATATTTTCAAAGTATGATCTATAATTCTCTGGATTTCCTGGGGGTCTGTTGATATGTCCCCCATTTCATTTCTGATTTTGTTGATTTGAACACTCTCTCACTGTTTTTTCATTAGTTTGGCAAAGGGATTATCTATCTTGTTAACTTTCTCAAAGAACCAACTCTTATATTCATTGATTCTTTGTATTGTTCTCTTTGTTTCAATTGTATTGATTTCAGCTCTAAGTTTGATTATTTCCTGCCATCTACTTCTTCTCGGTGAGTTTGCTTCTAATTGTTCTAAGGCTTTCAGAGGTGCTGTTAGGTCTCTAGTGTGGGATTTCTCTAGGTGTTTCATATAGGCATCTAACGCTATGAATTTTCCTTTTAAGACTGCTTTCATTGTGACCCACAAGTGTGAATGTGTTGTAGATTCATTTTCATTGAATTCTAGGAAGACTTTGATTTCTTTCTTAATTTCTTCCTTTACTCAGAGATGGTTCAGCTAAGTGTTGTTTAGTTTCCTTGAGTTGGTAGGCTTTCTTTGGGTTTTGATGTTGTTGAACTCTAACTTTAGGCCCTGGTGGTCTGATATGTTACAAGGGATTATTTTCATTTTTTGTGTCTCTTGATATTTGCTTTATGACCAATTAGGTGGTCAATTTTTGAGAAAGTTCCATGAGGAGCTGAGAAATATGTATATTCCTTTGCCTTTGGGTGGAAGGTTCTGTAGATATCTATTAAATCCATTTGCATCTTAATCTCTTTTAGACTCCTTATTTCTCTGTTGAGACTCTTTCTGCTTGATCTATCCAGGGTCGAAAGTGGGGTATTGAAGTCTCCCACTATTAGGGTGTAAGAATTGATGTGGGATTCGAGCTTTAGCAGTGTTTCTTTTACATAAGTAGGTGCCCATATATTAGGGGCATAAATATTTAAGATTGAAATCTAATCTTGACCAATTTTTCCTGTGATGAATAAGTAGTGACCATCTTGGTCCCTTTTAATTGCTTCTAGCTTAAAATTTACTTTGTTAGATATTAGGATTGCAACCCCCGCTTGTTTCTTAGGAGTATTTGACTGGAAAATATTTTCCCAATCCTTTATTCTAAGCCTGTGTCTGTCTTTGCAGTTGAGGTGTGTTTCTTGTAGGCAACAGAAGGATGGCTTCTGTTGTTGTATCCATCTTGTTAGTGTGTGACATTTTATAGGAGAGTTGAGATCATTGATATTAAGGGAAATTAGTGACCATTGATTCATATTTCCTGCCACTTTTGGTGGTAACTTGTTTGTATTTCCTTTCTCTTGACTAGTCTTCTGTGGAATTATTGATTGTTTGTGATTTCGTGGGTGTATCTGGGGTCCTTAGGTTGGAGTTTTCCCTCTAATACTCTCTGAAGTGCTGGATTGGTAGATAGATATTGTTTCAGTCTGACTTTGTCCTAAAGTACCTTGTTTACTCCATCTTTGGTGATTGATAATTTTGCAGGGTATAGTATTCTAGTTTGGTAGCCATGCTGTCTTACCGTCTGTATAACTTCTGACCAAGCCCTTCTAGCTTTCATCATTTCCATTGAATAGTCAGGCATTATTCTGATGGGTCTGCCTTTATATGTGAGTTGGCCCTTTTCTTTTGCAGCTCTTAAAATTTTTTCTTTGTTCTGTATGTTTTGTGGCTTGATTATAATGTGGCTTGCTGACTTTTTTGGGGGGTCATATCTATTTGTTGTTCTGTAAGCTTTTTGTATCTTTATAGGCATTTTCTTCTTCAGGTTAGGAAAGTTTTCTTCTATGATTTTATTGAAAACATTATCTGTGCCTTTGAGCTGGTATTCTTCTCCTTCTTCTATTCCTATTATTCTCAAATTAGGTCTTTTCATGGTGTCCCATATTTCCTGAACATTTTGAGTTATGGCTTTTTTAGTTTTACTATTTTCTTTGACTGATATATCTATCTAAACTACTAAGTCTTCCACTTCAGAGATTCTATCTTCCGTCTCTTGAGCTCTGTTTGTTTTGCTTATATCTGTGGTTCCAGCTTTTTTCTTCACATTTTCTATTTCCATCTTTGCCTCATTTTGTGCCTTTTTTATTGCTTCCATTTCAGCTTTTAGTTCCTGGCATGTTTCTTTCATAGATTTGTTCATCTCTTCCAATTTTTTGTTTGTATTTTCTTCTATTTCTTTAAGTCTATTTTTCATATCTTCTTTGAGAGCTTCGATAATCATCACAAAGAAATTTTGGTGTTGCTTCCTTCTGTTTCCTATACATTGCTCAGTTCAGGTCTTGTATTTGTAAGATCACCACTCTCTTCTGGAGTTACCATGTTGTTCTTTGTATTATTTTGTAATTTTTTGCACTGATGTTTACCCATGGCTTCAGTGGTTCACGATTAGACGGCTCCTGGTCAGTTGTGGCACTCGGGCTTGTGTGCCTCATGTCACCTCTCTGGTCAGGGTCTGAATCTGCCATTCAGAGACCCCAGAAATTATCTGTTCTCTCAGTTGGAGGACGAGGTGGGTAGCTGTGCAAATTCCCTCAGCAGCAGGTGTGGGTATGGTGACAGGTAGACTTTACCTGAGCCTGCTACAGAGTTCGCTGGGACTTACTCTGCAGACAGCACCTGGTCCTGGAAGTGGAACCAGAACCGATGGGAGCTCAACTCTCCCTCCCTGGCTGGGATATAGGCGCTTGGACCTGGTGACCACTCCTTACCTCTTGGCGGAGTCTGAGTCTGTCCTTCAGGGACCCTTATAGTTATCTGTTCACTCAGTTCGAGTTCAAGGTGGCAGCTGTGGGTATGGTGACAGGTGGACTTTATCTGCCCCACTACAGATGCACTGGGACTCTGCAGACAGCACCTGGTCCCGGAAGTGGGACAGGAGCTTAACATTCTTATAATCAGGAAAATACAAATCAAAAGGACTCAGAGATATCATTTTATACCTATCAAAATGGGTAAGATCAAAAACACTAGTATAGCTTATCCTGGTGGGGATGAAGAGCAAAAAGAACACCCCTCCATTGTTGATGCAGTGTAAACTTGTATAGCCACTTTAGAAACCAGCATGCCAAGTTTTGTTTTGTTTTGTTTTGTTTTTAGAAAACTTGGAATCAATCTGCATTATTATATAGCAATACCACTCTTGAGCATATAGCCATAGGATGCATACTCATACCACAAGGGCATTTGCTCAACTATGTTTGAAGAAGTATTCATAATAGTCAGAACCTGGAAACAACCTAGATGCACTTCAGCTAAAGAATGAATAAAAAGAATGTGGTGCATTTGCACAATAGTGTATTAATCAGCAATAAAAACAAATGATATCTTGAAATCTGTAGGTAAATGAATAGACCTACAAAAAAATCCTTAGTGAGGTAAAACAGACATGGAGACAAACAAGAAATGTGATGGTCTTATTGAGGAAGGAACTACATATGCTCACATATTTGAATACTTGTTTCACAGTTACTGGTATTATTTGTGGTATTTTTAGGATGTGTGGCAATGTTGAAGTATTTAAATAAGATGGGCTTTGAGGGTCTATAACCTTACTCCACTTCCTGAAGTCTAATTTTCTTTTACCAACATGTGAATATAATATAATCTTCTCAGTTCCTGCTGCCATATTATAAATTCTCTGCCATGAGGACTCTATCCTTCCAAAAATATCAGCCAAAATATAAATTTTTATTTTGTCATGGTTATCATAGCAACAAAAAGATAAGCAATAAAGCATTCTTTCCAAAGGCACACTTTTTTTTTCAATTTTGCCTCTGTTCATCCATTGAATTTCTTTTTCTCAATGTCCTGTTTAATACACAGCCTTTCTTCCAAATCTCAAAAAGCCTTCAAATGCAGATATCATTTCCTTTGATTGGAAGACAGAAATGTGGAAAAGGCTCAGTGGCATTATTTTACTGGAAAAAAAATAATCTATATAGAGTCAGGTAATAAAACATTCAGAATTTTTATAACAAAAGATAATTTATCAGTACACTTTCAGAATCATTATATTCATCTTCCAAAAATGTCTTTGGACCTATTGTTTTCTATATGTCCTCTATTAGGTAGCAGATGTTGCCTTCATGGAACTTCAAGCATTAAATTGCAAATTATTAAGTATAATTAAGTGTCCTCTAATGTAACAGAGTCTGACATTTTCTTCTCTGACTCCCTTGGTGTCCTAGTTCATTGGAATTTCCAGTAATTTCTGCTGAAGAAGAATCCACATAGAACCTAAATGATGGCAGTTTTGTCTGATAAATTTATTCTCTTGATGAGCCAAAGCAATTAAAGATTGTTATAACTTCATACCAGTATAGCATATTAATAAAAGTCAAACTTAGTATCTCTAAAATGTTATGTCCATGCACTTTGCAGATCATTAGCAATAGTTTCAAGTATTCTGACTCTCTGTTTTACTATGATATACTTCTTTGCCTGTTCATAAATTAGAAATTACCATGTGATTTGCTTTGGCCTATGGTGAGACTATTTTTTGTATGTGAGTTTGTAAGTAAAGAGTTATTTTGGTTTGTGTAGAGTATTGTAAAAGTGGATGGGGAAATCAGAGTATAGACAAGTAGAAAAATGGCAGATGGGCAGGGCCACGTGACAAATAGACTACTAAAAATAAATTAAATTAAAATAAAAAACTAACACTATTCCTAAAACATAAACCAAACAACAAAAATTAACAGAAGCCTCTAAATCATTTGTTTAGAAAATAAAAATAACCACAAACCAAAACAAACCTCTAGCCCAAATAAAACCAAAAATCTTTTACAATATTGGCCAATGAAATGAACTGTTTGTGAAAATAAGGTATGGTCAAAATAATGTGAATGTAAGTCAGTTTCAGGTGGTAGCTCTGAATTCATTGTTTTTTCCCTCTTTTGCCTCCATGAATTTGGAAGTATGTGTTCATATTTAGTCTAAATCACTCTGGGATTGTCAATGGCTTTAAGTATCAGAAGCCTCTGTTAATAATATCTTGCAAGTAGAATGAGTTTAAAAACAAACTATTAATATGTTAGGGCAATGATGTTTTTTGCTTGGCTGTTTTCTTATATCACAGAATAAATTTGCTTATTTTGATTTATTCATTCATTTCATTCATCAAGATATTTAAACAACTTTGTGGGAAAGATTTCTTGGAAAGTAAGAATTATATACATGGTTATTCTGGCAAAAAAAGATAAGTGAGATGAGGACATAGATGTGTTTAGAAGCATAAAGAGCATAAGTGTTGAGAAAGTATCTCCTTGTCTCTATTTTCTTAACAATGATTTTTATATAGCAGAGAGAATTCCCAAACTAATATCTTTTTTACTGAAAAAAAGTGTGTGTATGTATGAGAGAGAGAGAGAAAGAGAGAGAGAGAGAGAATCTTCAGCGAGTTCAAAGCTAAATGGCTATCAATCTAACATGAAGATGGTCATATAACTAAAAAACTGTGATAATACAAAGTTGAATATAGGAATCACAAAATAGTTGCTTTTGTATTATGAAGATATGTCAGGAGAAAGAATAATTCAAGGTGCTACACATGACATTGAACTGAATCTATAAAGCATTATTTGAAGAAATAGATAATGATGCTTTAATATACAAAAATATCAAAGCTAAAATCACAGAATTTGAAATGCATAAAGAAATAGGAGATAGTTAAATGTACATGAAGCAGTAGATGTGAAAAACAGTAAAAAAAGATTTTTTAAGTTAGATAATATAGCATATAGGTAAAGATTTCCTTCTTTCATTAGTGCTGATCTATGACAAGCAACTGAGCAGGGGGCTTTTTGACAAAAACTGTGGGTTCAACATTGCTCATAGAATCCTTTCCAATATAAAATGTCTTATTAGTTAATAATGCATTACTAGGTTTAAGACGGGGATCAGCTATATTATGATTACAGAATTCACTTTCAAATACTATACTCCAAATACTATACACAATTGCTTAAAATCAGTATTTTTCTAAGCTTTCCTAACCAATTAATTACCTAGTGTACTGGTTTAAAAGAATAAAAATTTCTGGACAGCCCCAGGTCAACATGATAACTTGAATGGATTAACAAACTGTGGTACATCTACACAATGGAATACTACGCAGCAGTAAGAAAAAATGATATCCTAAAATTCACAGGCAAATGGATGGATCTGGAGAATATCCTCCTGAGCGAAGTCTCACAAACTCAGAGAGATAAGCAGGGGATGTACTCACTCACTAGTAGTCTCTTAACAAACAAACAAGAATAAAAGCCAAACATGCCCAAGCAGCAAACCACAACCACCGAACAGCTTGGGATCAGAAACACCCTGGACTGACCCTCCAAACCCCAGTCCAACTATAGGAACACCTGACTCACTCTTGAGGGGGGGGGGAAAGAACTGGATTTGGCCAGAAGTGGAGACTGATCTAAGCATTATTGGGT